>SJYA01001305.1:1784371-1847167 GCA_006410615.1 Neotragus moschatus | reverse complement strand
AGGAGAAGGGGACGACAGAGGATGAGATGGCTGGATGGCATCACTGACTCGATGGGTGTGAGTCTGAGTGAACTCCGGGAGTTGGTGATGGACAGGGAGGCCTGGCGTGCTGCGATTCATGGGGTCGCAAAGAGTTGGACATGACTGAGCGACTGAACTGAACTGATACTATATGTGCCTATAGAGAGTGTATAGTATATATAGTGTGCAAATACATATAAAAACTATATATAATGTATATAGATTATGTAGTATTTTGGTTAAAGAGCTTGTATTTATAGCATATAGTATATGCATATGATTTATATATACTATATGCAGAGTGTATTTATAGTGTATATCCTTGGAGAAGGAAATGGCAACCCACTCCAGTATTCCTGCCTAGAGAATCCCAGGGATGGGGGAGCCTCATGGGCTGCTGTCTATGGGGTCGCACAGAGTCAGACATGACTGAATCGCCTTAGCAGCAGCAGCAGCATAGAACTTAGTGTATATATATGTGTCTATGCATATATGTACTATATGTGTCTGTAGAGAGTGTATAGCATATATAGTGTAAGTACGTTTAAAACTTAGTATCTATCGTTCATACAGTATTTTGGTTCAAGTTGCACAGCTTGATGGAGATGAAATTTAGTCTTGAGTCAGTTGAATTCTTAGCAGACCACACAAAACCAAAAAATTTCCACACACCACAGTGATAGTTTGTCCTTTATTTCTTTAATGTGCCTGGTGATACTAATGTTTTAGGAAGTCAAGCTGATTAACACTAATGATACTCTTAAGCCTTGTTTAACCAACTTACGTCTTAGCTAAAAGTCAGCCTCTCTGTGCATCCAGAGTGGAAGTCCTGCGTGATCTGTCTCTTCTCATAGCTGTTCTTGCACTACTTGGTTCTTTAACCCACCTGTAAACCTTTGACTGGGTTTCCCAGGTGACTCGGTGGTAAAGAATCCGCCTGCCAATGCAGCAGATGTCAGTTCGATCCCTGAGAGGGGAAGATCCTGTGGAGAAGGAAATGGCAACCCACTCCAGTGTTCTTGCCTGGGAAATCCCATGGACAGAGGAGCCTGGTGAGACCGTCTATGGGGTCACAGAGAGTTGGATATGACTTAGCAACTACACAACACAAAGCCTTTTACTACGATACTCTGTTTTGGAGGAATTCCTTTGCAGTCCGCTTCCATTTTCCTTCCAAAGCTTGAAAACCTCCAGATTCCTCTCAAAATCCCTTATCTGCCCAGATACCTAGCGTCTTTTTATGCGCTCACGTATGTGGNGAGACCGTCTGTGGGGTCACAGAGAGTTGGATATGACTTAGCAACTACACAACACAAAGCCTTTTACTACGATACTCTGTTTTGGAGGAATTCCTTTGCAGTCCGCTTCCATTTTCCTTCCAAAGCTTGAAAACCTCCAGATTCCTCTCAAAATCCCTTATCTGCCCAGATACCTAGCGTCTTTTTATGCGCTCACGTATGTGGCTTCTCTGTGCTTCCGGATCCCTCCTGAATCACAGGCCAGAGCTGTGTCCCCAGCCATCATTTGGTATAGGGGTTGCAGGGGTTCTTTTTCTTGCTTTTTTCCCTTTAAATTAAATGTGTACTATTAAAAGGTTAGCTGCTATCTTTTAAAAATGAGGAAATTTTACAAAATAATGATTTGGATTCTTGCCTTTGACTTTAGAGTTGAAAGCACTTACAGCCTGGGCTTTATGTTGTCACAGGGCAGTTAAGGGCTTGTGGGGCCACGGCTGCTCTGTTAGCTAAGAGAGCCTGGGACCTCCAGCCTGCAGCCTCCCTCACCACTCCCTGGATCTTTTACCTGGTCTGTCTTACTCACTCATATTATCTGCCTGGTTATTGTGGATGCCTTAGCTTTCCCAGGATGAACAAGGAAGCTCAGGTCGGAAAGGTCTATCCTCTACAAAGCCTTATAGCCAAAACTCACTCAAGCAAGCCTCAGTCAGAAAAATGTCTAGTGCAAGGTAGGCACTCAACATTTTGTGTTAATATATTGTCGAGAAAAAGATGGATTTCTTCTGACTGCAAGCTTTGTCGAGTCAAGTTCCTAATAGCTATGTGATATTGGGCAAGTTACTAAAACTTTCTGTACCTTGGTTTCCTTATCTGCATGTAAGAGTGTCTTTGTGGTAAGAATAGAGTTAAATGAAATGACTGTTGTAAAATACTGAAACAAATATCCAGTGCAGTGTATGTTTTCAATAAATGGCAATTGTATGCTTAGAGGATCCTGAGAATTAATTCTTTAAATTGTTGATCTGTTCATTGACTCGGTCTGTCTTGAGTGGCTGCTATGAGCCAGGCATTTTTCTAAATTTTTGGAAGACAGTGAAGAATATAACAGCGAAGTTTCCTTATCATTTGGAGCTTATAGTCTAGTGAAGAGGGCAAGTGAGGAAATGAGAAAAAAGTTTATAGGCGATGACAAGAGCTCTGAGGACAGCAAATATAATGATTTAATTGGGGGTGACAGGAAACCTAGCTAAGAGGCCTTTGCCTAGAAGACCCTGCGATGAGAAGGAGCCATTTGTTTACGGAGTAAGCTCATGGCATTCCAAGCACTTGGGAAAGCCAGTGCACCAAGCATGAGGTAGCGAAACCCTTGGCTTCTTGAAATGGATGTCCACCCACGGCACCCATGTTGTAGTTGAGGATTGAGTTGATGGCTGGTGGTGGTGTCAGAGAAGTAGAAAGTGACTGGATGATGCAGGGCCTTCTAGGCCAGAGAAAGAAAAAGAGTTTGTCCTGAAGATGGTGAGCATTTTCAGCCCTTTTCCTTTTGCCTCATGACATAGACTTAGTAGGTTTGCAGAGCTTCCCTGAGTCTTGAAAATGCTGCTTGTATCTCAAGACTCCTTGGAGTTTGGACACAGGGGCTTTATCATTTTGAGACAAACTGTGGTCTGTGATTGGCCCCATCCAGTTACCTGGTAGTTTGGTAGAAATACAGAATCTCAGGCCCAATTTCAGAGACACTGAACTAGTGTCTCTGGGAATGGCCCAGGAATCTGTATTTAGAAAGGTCTTCAAGTTATTCTTATATATACTGAAATTTGAGAAACACTCATTTGTAACACATGTGGGCGTCACATTTCCGTAGGAGTTGGAGCTGTAGTTCTGGGAGAGGAATGGAAGCCTTCCATGGTCACCCAGTGGGTGTTGCCAGCTGCCAAGGCTGCAGGTGTACCAAAGTGTGGCACTGGTGCCAAGGTGAGAACTCCTCTGTGCATGTGCAAAATCCTCTGCCCGCTGCTCAGTTTTGGTGTTGATGGAAGATTCATGGTAAAAGCCTTCTTTTTTAATCTGGAAGCTTGGAGGAAAAGCTAATAGTTAGGTTATTTGACATAATAGGCTTTATCCAAAAACACTAAGATATTATGAGGTAGAAGGGACATGAAAAGCATCAATTAGTGACCTGACTTTGCAGATGAAAGGACTGGAATCCTGAGGTATTAAATGACTTTCCTGGAGCCACATGATTGATGACAATGCTGGGTCCAGAATTCAGGCTTCTCCACTTGGTCATCTACACATTACATGATGTGTTTTATCTTGATGGAACTATCTCCAAGAAACATCTTTTGCTCCTTATATGTAATTCATAAATGTTTGCAGAATTATTTTCGAGGAAAATGATTATAGTTACTTCTCTTCCTAGTTTTGATGTTTATTATTATTTTTGAAGCAATTTCAATTTTTACATGTTTTTATCTTCTAGTAAAGAGAGTTACTTAATATGAATCAGTATGTTTATCCATGTCAGATTTGAGTTAAAACAGCTTATTGTTACTGAGCACTTTATAATTGGACAAAAATGCTATTTTTGTTATGCCAACATATGTAAAATATTTGGCACAAAGTCTGCAATAAACAACAACCTCTCAGTGTATGTGTTGAAGTAATTGGTGTCTGTATCTTTCAAAACATTATTTCCGGTTTATATTTTACAGCATCACATTTGATATATCGACATACCTCATTTGAAAGGTGTTTTCCCCTACCTCTAGGTTCTATGTCTATAGCGCTGTTTTCAAGTTTAAGGAAGTGGTGGTTTTAGAAGTTACATCTTAGTTATGTGTAAAAAAATATTTTTGTATTGCAGTGTCCCAGGAGCTTTTGCTGACAATTCCAGTTTCCAAACGAAACATTTGGGCAATGGTGAAGGCTTCAATACCTTCTCACGTTTGCTGTCAACAATGAATGGACGAATGTGATGCCTGCTGGTCGAAAGGGTGAGTGAACATTTAAGATTATTCGTCTGAGAATTCACAAGGCCAAATGTGGCATGAAGGGGTCCTGCCCAATGCAGGAAACTGAAAAAAATCCCAAGTTCATCGGAACAGCTACACTGAAGACGAGAGACTGACACTGAGAAAGAACAGACACTATCATTGCTTTCTGGTAGAACCTTTTGGGATAACTTGTACACTGATCTGAGAATTTATAAAAGGTATAATAGTACACAGGAGAACTTTTTTTGTTTATGTGATTCTTTTAAGCATAATCTGAAGGACAGCCTACCTAAATTATGAGCTACATGCACAGTTGAAAGAATAATTGCATTTCTTTTGTCTCATTACAGTTCAGTGATAAAATGAACTACCATGAAATAAGACCGTAATGACCTCATTTTGAGTGGTGGGAGGGGGATTTAAGTCTGATTTGTTCATTGAGAAGGTCCCATCCCAAGACTTCTACGTGACTGAGGTTCCTTGAGAAAGCGAAAGGGGTGGGAATTGTGGACTGTTAACAGATTTGCAGATAGACTTATGAGCATTTTTTCCTATCATAGTTCTCCTCATCAGATTACTCATTGTAATTTTTAGGGGCGGGTATTAGGAGAGGCTTGATGATCTTTTTCTGTTATATGTGTTTTCCATATTTGATGACATCTGTCGTGTTCCTCAGAACTTGCTGGCTGCCCTGTAGTAACGAGTGAACAGTAGTGACTTGCCTTTATCAGAGACAAGAATTAGTTGAGGCTAGATGTTCTGGGTAAAAACTCTGACATCATTCAATGGTAGCCTTGTCATAAAATGAGGTCAACTTTATGGGAAATCTTTTGGTTTCAGTTTTGTAGTGAGTGGCATTTAATAATAAGAACCATTGGTATAAATTCACTTTGTTTGTCTTAGTGGAGCTATATTTGAAACAGATTCTATTTAATGGAGGTAAGTACAGTGAAGTAGAAAGAGTACTGTATTAAAAATTGGGAGACCTAATAGCTAGCTGACATGGGAAAGTTAGTCTCTGTTTTAGTTGACTGTATTTAAAATAAAGCAGGTTGGTTAAAATGTCGTATTTGTCATTGCTAATGAGGCCCTGGAAGATGTCTGTTAAAGTCCTTTTATTTTACAGGTGGAACGTCTGCAGCCCAGAAAGTCTAATTGAGTTGCCTATGTCCCTGGGCTTGGTCAGAGCCAGGTTCTTTTTTTTTTTAATCATCAGTGATTCTCTCTAGCTTATCTCAATTATCGAGTGTGACATCCAAGCTCTGCAGTTTTGTAAACCTTCTTTGCTGATGTGTGTCTCTTTAAGTTTTTGTTTTGCATTCAGCTGCTTTGGGCCATATTTGGCTTCCCTGGTGGCTCAGAGGTTAAAGCATCTGCCTGGAATGAGGGAGACCTGGGTTCGATCCCTGGGTTGGGAAAATTCCCTGGAGAAGGAAATGGTAACCCACTTCAGTACTCTTGCCTGGAGAATCCCATGGAGGGAGGAGCCTGGTAGGCTACAGTCCATAGGGTTGCAAAGAGTTGGACATGACTGAGTGACTTCACTTTCACTTTTTAAAGATTTTACAGTTAGAGGTCATTTTGGCAAGTCCTTCCCATTTCGTAGACTAAAAGAGCTGTGGTGAAGCAGCCTGCCCAAGTGTCAGAGACCAGGTGTTCGTCAAAGAGCCTGAGGCTATCTGATTACTTCTCACATTTCATTCTGCTGGAGCTGGAGATAGAGGAAAAACAGTCATGTCTCTTTCACTGGCAAGTAATAAAGCAAGTAGAAATCAATAACACATAAGGCAAGGATGTACACCATGAGAAGAAATGGTTAGTGGAGTCATGGAATTTTAGATCTGTTAGGGTGCTTTGATGATCTTGTGGGATGGTCCTGGGCAAGTGCTGTGGTTCCTTCTCCTATGAAGCTCTTCTGAGCTTTTTCATTGCTAAGCAGCTGTGACAGACTTTTGTAAGTGGTCCGTAGACAGTGAGCAACTACCAGACATTATAAAAAATTGTATCTTTAGGGATTCAGGTAGAGTTGAGAATGGAGCCTGGGTCTGTCTTATGTAAACATGAGAATTCGTAGAAGTGGTTGGACTTCTGAAGGAATTGAATTAGCAGTAAACTCAGGTTTGAGGTTGCCTGTCATCTCCGTCTTCAGTATTGAGAGGGTCCAACTCAATCTCACTATCATAAATTAACGTGTGAAATTGAACAAAACTAAATGAATGGATTTATTGAAGACTAGGCTCATTTTGTTCATTAATTTCATTGGGTAAGGCCTTCTATTTGAAAAACCAGTTTAAAGAACTATAATGAAAATGATATCTCTTGTATTGATATTAGGCTCAGACACATACCAGTTTTTTTTTCTAAAGAAGGAATTTGCTTCATATTGATCAGATTGTGATCAATTTGCCTTCACTATATTTTTAGTAGGAAATGAAGATCCCTGAAATCTGATGTGCTGGGGTATGTTTTGTGATTCTCTATCTGTTTTTAGCCTCAAAGCGCACCTTCGAGATTTGTTTAAAGGACCAGTGTTCTTCCTCCGTGATGCAGTAACCTGGCCTGTGATGCACTGCGTATCTGGCAGCTAGTTAATCCTTCTGTTGTCAAAAATGTATTCATAGTCATACATTCAAAAATGTATTCATTCCTATGGCTTTTAGAACTTTTAGAACAATTCATTGAGTAGCCAAAAGAAGCACCAGTTAATTGTTACAGCTGATAATTTGGAGTCTTTAGGCACGAAATCACCTCCAGTTCTGAGTGAAACGTTTCATGATAAGTGGCCTAATGATAGAACAAAGTCCCAGTCACAGGAACAGGCAGCTAGAATACAGATTACTTACTCCAGTGCATGGAAGTGTCACCACATGAGAAAAGGTTTGGACAACCAGATGATTATGGCAGAATTTTTCATTCAGAAAACAGGTGGTTGGGTAATGTACTCAATTTGTATTGGCGATAACCGTGCTTGTGTAATAAATCAGCTTAGGGTCAGGATCCAGAAAGAGAAAGGCTGAGCACTTTAGAGGTCTCTTTGTGATGTGATTCTTTAATGCCATCCCTTGCCAGCAGGGGGTCAGAGTTGACTCCTGCTTCCTTGGTGTGAAGCTTTAGTTGTTATTGGTACCTATCTGATGCACATCTCGAGACTCCAAGAGTGAAGAGCAGATAAGTCTGCTGCATATTTAATAGGCAGTTAGCCACAGTGTTATTCAGTTCAGTTCAGTCGCTCAATCGTGACTCTTTGCAACCCCATGAATTGCAGCACGCCAGGCCTCTCTGTCCATCACCAACTCCTGGAGTTCACTCAGACTCATGTCCATCGAGTCAGTGATGCCATCCAGCCACCTCATCCTTGGTCGTCCCCTTCTCCTCCTGCCCCCAATCCCTCCCAGCATCAGAGTCTNCCATAAAGTGATGGGACTGGATGCCATGATCTTAGTTTTCCGAAAGTTGAGTTTTAAGCCAACTTTTTCACACCTCTCTTTCACTTTCATCAAGAGGCTGTTCAGTTCTTTGCTTTCTGGCATAAGTATGGTGTCATCTCCATATCTGAGGTTATTGATATTTCTCCTCTCAATCTTGATTCCAGCTTGTGCTTCATCCAGCCCCACGTTTCTCATGATGTATTCTGCATATAAGTTAAATAAGCAGGGTGACAATATTCAGCCTTGACATACTCCTTTCCCTATATGAAACCAGTCTGTTGTTCCATGTCCAGTTCTAACTGTTGCTTCCTGACCTGCATACAGATTTCTCAAGAGGCAGGTCAGGTGGTCTGGTATTCCCATCTCTTTCAGAATTTTCCACAGTTTGTTGTGCTCTACACAGTCAAAGGCTTTGGCATAGTCAATAAAGCAGAAGTAGATGTTTTTCTGGAACTCTTGCTTTTTTGATGATCCAGTGGATGTTGGCAGTTAGATCTCTGGTTCCTCTGCCTTTTCAAATCCAGATTGAATATCTGGAAGTTCACAGTTCACATACTGTTGAAGCCTGGCTTGGAGAATTTTGAGCATTACTTTACTAGCGTGTGAGATGACCGCTATTGTGTGGTAGTTTGAGCATTCTTTGGCATTGCCTTTCTTTGGGATTGGAATGAAAACTGACCTTTTCCAGTCCTGTGGCCACTGCTGAGTTTTCCAAATCTACTGTACAACCAAAGGAAATATCTCAACTTAAGGAAACTTGACATGTGAGAAGGTGTGTTATGTGCCCTAGGGGATAAAAGGTATTTCAGACATATTCAGACCCTACAGGTATACTATAAGGAATCCAAAAAAGGAAAAAAAAAAAAAACACCCTTTTTTTTTTTTGAAAATGGTAAAATTGTATCACAAAAGTAATTCACTGAGAAATAGATTTAGTGTGGAAACTGAAATGTCTAATTCTCCATCTCTCATCCCAGAGATAGACACTGTTAAGAGTTTTATTGAGACTCTCAGAATTTGTATGTGTATAGTATAATGCATGTGTATAGAAACATGTATTTTTATGCAGTGGGATCACATCATATATATGGTTCTTTAACCATATATATGGTTCTCTGTCAGTGCATCTAATTGCCTTTGCTTTATTTCTCACTGGCTGTGCACTATTCCATTGTATGTGTGTATCACACTGCCTCGTACCGACAGTGGGACCCAGTTCTCTGAGTTTTTTAAATTGAAGTATAGTTGATTTATGTGGCTGTTCAGTCATTCAGTCGCGTCTGACTCTTTGCGACCCCGTGAACTGCAACACGCCAGACTTCCCTGTTTTAGGTGTACAGCCTAGTGATTCAGTATATTCATAGATTATATTTTATTTAAAGTTATCATAAAATAATAGCTGTATTCTTCTGTGATGTCCAAAATGTCCTTGTTGCTTTCTGTGAGATGTTTTTTACTCCATTAGAAACAGTGTTGTAGTAAATATCCTTGTTCATTTATTTATTGCACTTGTTCAACCAGCTTCTTAGGAAGATCAGGGAAGATTTCAGAGAAGTGGACCTTTAATAGAGCCTGGAGGATGATGTGGCATGGGCAAGGATGGAAACCACAAGATGTAGTCTGGGGTCTGTGAATAGATGTCTTTGGGTGAAGTGTAGATTTTGTGGTTTCCATCTTGGGCAGTTGACTCACAATAAAAAGTTTAGATGAAGGGGGAGTTTGCAAAAGAACATGAAGTTCCTACAGTTTAGACATTTTGAGTTTGCAATGGTGCCATGATGCCTAAGAAGAAATATTACATGTGGGAATGGAGGGTGTCAGGTAGATGGGAACCACCAGAGAGGAGGAGGCATCAGTTTCCAGTAAGCACTGGGAAAGCCATGGCACACAAAAGAGACATTATGAAGGATGATTCAGCAGAGCTGGGGGACCGACTGGATGTGATGGAAGTCAGGAAGCCATGTTTCCGTATCTAAAATTTGGGGGACAACAATTTCCATCCCTCATAGTTAGTATGAGCACTAAGTGAAATAACAGGCAAACTTTTCATAAGTAACAGTTACTCCTGTAATACCATTTCATTGGGTTATGAACTTTCTCTGTAGTCCCCCAAATAATGGTCATCCCAGCAGGGCTCTAGGAGTTGTTCGTTTATGGAACAAAGAGGGTGAATTACAGTGACCTTTTCAGGGAGCAACTGTGAAGTCACCGAAGGGGGTTGGCTATGTTTTCCCAGTGATTCAGTGGAAACTTAAGAGTTTAACTTAAGAGTCACCTCCAAAGATGTGAATCTGGTCTAAATACTTTGGGGCACTTTCACATCTGTGGTTACTGAGTTAAATTTTCCCTTTTATCTATTTCAACACCCCCTATCCACCCCACTCCCCATCAAATTACAGAGATTTGTTTTTGCTTTTAGAGCAGAAAGGAAGGATGGGAAGACACATTCCAAATATTTAGTTAGTTTCAAAAGTATGTGTTATTCAAAGCACCTTTAAGTACTAGGTTTCTTGAAATAAGAAACTCTATCATCTCTCTCCGCTGTGTTCCCTTGGCAGGAACAGTAACCGTCTACTTCAAGTGCAAAACACTCAGCTCTTTGCAGGGAAAGAATAACAGCCTGAGAGTTGGGAGAGGGGAATTCCAGGCTCAGCTCTCCTCATCCAGGTGGGAAGACTTCTCTGGGCCTCATGATCCTGGTCAGTAAAATGAGAGGGCTGAACAGGAAGCCTTTAGTTCCTTATTGGTAAGAAAGCACAACCTCTGGTTCACAGATCCCTTGTGAGGTTGATGGGGCAGTAGTGTGAGCCTTGTTTTGCAGACTTGGAAATGGGAAACCCAAGAGGTGAGTGGCTTGACTAAGCAGAATGTGATTTCCCTCCTCAGAGATAAGAGCAGAGCCAGTGTCTGCCAGCTGATTACTAGTGGCACACTGTTGTCTGAACAATTCTTCCTTAGATTGGGATGGAGACTTCTAGAAGGTCAGGGATCTGCTTCCTTTATGTGGAAATCACCTCCCATCCCTTGGCAGCCCCCATTATTTCTTCCCTTCCCACTCCCACTTTTCACTCTTTATTCCAGCCACCATGAACTGCTTTGAGTTCTGCATATGGCCCCACTCCCTCTCACCTCCTGCTCTTTGCATAAACTGGGTGTATTTTTCTTTCCTCTGGGAAAACTTTTCTCCCCATGAACCTTTTCCCCTAGTTAACTCCGCCTCCTCCTTCAGGCTTTTCAGATAGTTTTCCCCAACTCTCCCTCCAAGCTATGTTAGAGATACTTTCTCTGAACTTTTCTAATCATTGTGATGATAGTATTTACCACCCTGCAAGGTAAGTGCCTGTTAACTTACCAAAGCATATGAAAAATATATTCGATTTCCATGGCTTCAACCAGGTAAAAGCTTTTCTTTCATGTAACAAAAAATGTAGAAATATGTTCTCCAGAGTCAATGTGGTAGCTTAACAGTCAACAGGGACCAGATCCTTAAAGCTTTGTGCTCCAGTGTCCTTAATGTTACCTCATGGTTCCAACATGGCTGTTGGAGTGCCAGCCATCATATCCATGAAAGGGGCAGGAAACAAAGGAAATATCTACCAGATGAGTCAGCGCCCTTAATGAAACTTTCCCATAAGGTCTACCTAAAGTCATCTACTTGCCTATTCTAGGTTGGTAAATATAGCTTGTCGGTTTCCTGAAAAACACTGGATGCTCTTGGGAAGGTGCAGGAGAGAGGAGCTGTTGGGTAAACAGGCTGTGCCTCTGTCATCTAAGCTACTCAAGGTGTGGTAGGCCATCCATGTCAGTCTGTGAGCAGACAAGTGAGGAAATGTAAGAGTTTATGAACTTTTATCACAGCTCGACATTGACATGGTGTGGTACCTGTCCACAATTATCGGCAGTCAAACAGTAACATTTGGTTCTTTCCCACAGAGTCTGAGGAGCCCTCCCTGCCACAGGTCCTCTGTCTTCCCAAGACTGCAAGCATCAAGAGGGCAGGTACGCTTTGCTTTCTGTTTTACTCAGGGGTCCTGCTGCTGGGACAGCTAATGAAGAGCTGGGTCACAAACCTGTGAGTCTGGGTAATGCCAGAAACTCGGCCTCTGTGCACTGATGCTGAATTGAATCTTGGAGACAGAGTTTGGGGTGAAATAGAAAAGAATAGAAAAAAAAAATTGCTTTATCGCTTTGCCAGGCAAAGGGGGACACCGTGGGCTCCTGCCCTTGAAAACCGTGTGTACCTAGCCAGGAGGATTTTTTTGAGGAGTTTTATAGCAATAGTTCAAGGGTAGGGTTGCTGATAAGATTAGGGTGTTGCAAGGCTTGCACTCCTTTAATCTGGTCTCAGGTCACCTTCTGGATGAGCTGCTCTGGTTCCTTTAATCTAGTCTCAGGTGGTCTTCTCTGGCATGAAGACTGCTGACATCTTCCATTTATAGAAAGTTAATTCTATGAAGAACTTAAAAACATTGTTATGTGTGTCACTTGAGGCTGAACAAGGACCCTGCCCCAAGGCTGCACTACTGTTTCTTGGCTACTCCTCCCTTGACTCTGCGTCCCCTCCCTTCCTGGATTAGCAACTGTTCAAATCTGTGCTTTGAAACTCCGGGAATGTCATGGAGGCTAGAGTCTGTTCCCTATAAGAAATGGGATTACACAGAACAGCTTCTGTACCCAGGAGCCCCACAGGGCCCTGCTGGGCTTCAAGGCTAAGCACTGATTGCATTTGTCGCCATCTGATTCTTGCTCAGCTCACCTGCTCAGATGTGTCTGCATTTCTCTCCTCTCCTGTGTCCCTTCATGATCTTGTGTTCTTGCTTCTCTCTCGCCCTACTCTATGATCCCTCTTTCTCGTCCAACTCTTGAATATGCCAGCTCGGCCCTGAGCCCTCCACTTCTCTCTTTCCACACTTTCTTCTTCTGGGGTTATCTACTTCATCAGCTTTCCTGCTCCTACAGGAAAAAGACCTCCAGATCTTGGCCTCAGGCTGAACTCTTCTCTTGGCCCCTGGTATCTTCCCAGGTGCTTGCTGGAGTGGATCCAAAACTGAAGTCTCTCTTCTCCTAAGTTAGGCTGACTTCCCTAACTCTTTCCCCAGAAATCAGTGGGATTTGATGAAGACCCAAGAGAGGCCAAGCCTTGAGAATGGATAAAATCTAAACAGTTGGGGGAGATAGGATGTGCTTCTACATATGAGCAAAGGAGGCTCCCCATGCTTAGACTAGGCCCAGAGGGGCCCCTCCTGTAGGGCTCTGGGAAGGTGGTGCAGGCCCTGCTTGTGAAACTAGAATGCTTTCTGTATTGGGGAGGGAAGTGTGATTGAAGATACTTCCTCCCTCAAGGATGACCCTTCATCACAGTGAGCAATTGCTCTTCTCTAATTAAGTGCAAAGCCCACCCACTGTGAACTCACTCACCAGGTCTGTCTAGGACTGCCCTGGCCTTCTCAGCTTGCTTCACAATCGATAGCTCTAGAAAAAGGAAGCTTTATTCACTGAAATTACAGATCAATGAGATAAGATTTGCATATAAGCTTGGTATATAAATCCTGGGCTGAGGTAATAATTTTTTTTACCTGCTATCTCCTGATTTTCCCTCCCTTTCTGTTTTCTCAGTTCATTCTCCCTTCCGCTCTTTTGTCCTTCTCTTCACTGATAATGTCCTTTCCTTAAAGACTCCTGCTTTCCCCACCCCACTCCTATGCACTTCCTCCAGGCCCTGTGTGATGATTATCTTCGAATTTGCCTCCTCCTACCCAACCCTAAGGGCAGAGACACTATTTCCCTCTGGGTCTCCAGAGTGAGGGCTTCCCTGGTAGCTCAGTTGGTAAAGAATCTGCCCCCAGTGCAAGAGACCCTGGTTCATTTCCTGTGTCAGGAAGCTCCCCTGGAGAAGGGAAAGGCTACCGACTCCAGTGTTCTGGCCTGGAGAATTCCATGGACTACAGTCCATGGGGTTGCAAAGAGTCGGACACGACTGAGCAGCTTTCACTTTCACTTGTCCGGAGTGAGCTGGGCATGGGGGTTTGGAGCCTGCCTCATGGCCTGTGCTCAGCACTGTTCTTTGAACTCATACATCTGTTTATCAAACAACCTCTCCTGTCCCTCTCTTTCTCCATTCTTTCTTCTTCTCTCTCCCAGCTTCTCCTTTCATTTACCTTCCTTAGGAGGAAGATTCCTACAGGCACCTTGACAAGGAGGAGTTAGTGTGTGTCACCACGGTTGGGACTTCCCTGTCCCAGAAGCCAAGGGGTCCCCTAGGACAATTAGGGATCATTTCCCTACATAGAACTATGACCTGTGTTCCCCAATATTCTCCCTTACTCCCAGGGGACTTGAAAGACCTGAAGAATATTTGTGTCCTTCTCTTGACTGAGGGCTTTGAAAGCTTCTCTTAGACAGAGAGGTGGAAATGGTGTGATGGAAACCCCAAGAACCTGACCCCAGTGAGTCTCTCCAGAAGATAGTGCCCATAGGATTCTTGGGTTTCTATTTTCTGTCTTGACTAAAACGTTGTAATGTGTGCGCTCTTTCAAAACAGATACAGCTTTTGACTTTATTATTGCCAGTTTAACCATGTTTTGTTGTAACTCTCTTTTCTTTCTTCTGGGATATCAAAAACTTGCATTGGCACATTTGGGGGTCCTCTTCTCAGTGTGATACTTATATTTAGAGATAAGTGATTGTTTGAATAAAAATTGGCATGGGTAACTGCCAGAACAACTTCCTGCATCATTAGAGATGAGTCCAGATTGGGACGGAACCTGGGGTCCCATCTTGTATGCTGGGTGGTCAAGATCAGAGGCTCCAGTGCTTTGTGCTTGTGACTTACAATGGTGGTGGCCACTGACATTCCTGTAGTGTGTCACTTACAATGTGCCTCCATGTAGGATCTTATTTGAATCTTGTGTCAATGCTCCTAAGGTCAGTTGTAATCACCTACATTGTAGGTGAGTGAGTTGAAAGTCAGATGTTATATACTGAATAACTTGCCTGCAGTTCCACAGCCAGGAAGCACTTCCTAAGGCTCAAACCCACTTTTTGCTGCTAAATTCCTTCTTCTTCCCACTGAGCCACATGGTCCAGGTATGAGCTCTGCTGTAGGGTGATGAGCATCATGGGATTCATGGGATGGTTCTTGACTGCTACTGCCCTACCTGTCAATGTGAGAAATAGCTCCTGATGAAGTTCACTTTTCCTGGGAGAGAAGGAAGGTGAATGATGTGCAAATAGCTGAACTTCCTTGCTCCAGTATCCAGAAAATGCTGCCAGGGCCCATGGATAAAGTAAAGCCACTCAGTCATGTCCGACTCTTGGTGAACCCATGGACTGTAGCCTACCAGGTTCCTCTGTCCATGGGATTTTCCAGGCAAGAATCCTGGAGTGGGGTGCCATTTCCTTCTCCAGGAGATCTTCCTGACCCAGGGATTGAACCCAGGTCTCCCACATTGTAGGCAGACGCTTTACTGTCTGAGCCACCAGGGAAGCTCATCCCATGGATAGGACCACTTTAAATCCATCCCAGTCTCTCCTCTTCCTGTGCATACCTTCTCTTCCTTGCAGCCTCTCAGTACTGCTTTCCTTCTGCCTCCAGCCCTCTGGGCATCTCAAAGCCTGTTAATACCCGTTGTTGCAGTCAAACATATTGTGCAGTTACTCTCCTGTCCCAAGCTTTGCTGAGGAAGAATCTGGTTAATTAACATTGATTGCAGTCCACCAACTGCAAGTAAAAATCGATCGCTAGGGTCCCTAATTTGAATGTACTTCTGTCTCCTTATCTCTGGTGAGAAGGAGAGAGGCAGAGAGGGTGAGAAAAGGAAGAGGGGAGAGGACAGAGGGTATTTCTTAAGCAGTCCAATTTCCAGGGTCCCTGGTGAGGGACATTAGTGATGCTGCTGGTCTTTAGGTTTTGCCCACTCGCCTTCAGCATGGCCATTTTTCAGTGTGACGTCTAATTGCCACAAATAGTCACTGTGCCCATTTGGGCCTTGTTCATAGCTCCCTACTTTATTGAGAGAGGAGTGCTAGTATTGATTCTGGATGGCCAGGGAGAGCGGCAGAGAATATTAGTAAGGAGCGGAGAGAACACAGTACATAAACTTTTATGACACAATGTCAAGCTGGATTGTGAAGACATAAATGAAAAGGACAGCATGCTCTGTAATTACCACAAGCACATGTCTTCTGTCTGCTGGGGAAGGCGGCCCAGCCTGGCTGGGGCAAATTGCAGAGGGAGATGAATTGTCCAGCTCACAAAAACAGTGGCCCGTAGTGGTTGCTCCTCATAGTTGAGAAAGAATATATGGAATGTAAAAAAAAAAAAAAAAAAGCCCTTTTTGTTGTGTGTGGCAGTGTGGTCTTGAGAAAACTGTGTGGATTCTGATGTCAAGTCTGTCTCTGACTGTTAGCCATGTGACAGTGGGTTAGTCACTTAACCTCTCTGAGCCCCAATTCTTTACAGGGTAAAAGAGAGGTAATTATAACTACTTTGCAGGGATGATGTAAAGCTTAAATGAGATAATGCATGCAAACATTTCGCATGGTATTGGAAAATAACAGGCTCTCAGCATAGTTGGACTTCCCTGGTGGCCCAACTGGTAAAGAATCCACCTGCAGTGCGGGAGACCTGGGTTTGATCCCTGGTTGGGAAGATCCCCTGGAGAAGGGAACGGCTTACCCACTCCCATATTCTGGCCTAGGGAATTCCATGGACTATATAGTCTATGGGGTTGCAAAGAGTTGAACACGACTGAGAGACTTTCCGGAGAAGGCGATGGCACCCCACTCCAGTACTCTTGCCTGGAAAATCCCATGGACGGAAGAGCCTGGTGGGCTACAGTCCATGGGGTCGCTAGGAGTCGGACACAACTGAGTGACTTCCCTTTCACTTTTCACTTTCATGCACTGGAGAAGGAAATGGCAACCCACTCCAGTGTTCTTGCTTGGAGAACCCCAGGGACGGGGGAGCCTGGTGGGCTGCCGTCTATGGGGTCGCACAGAGTCGGACACGACTGAAGCGACTTAGCAGCAGCAGCAGCAGCGTGACTTTCACTTCCACTTTCACTTCTTCCAGCAGATAGTAGATATAATCATCATTATTCATTTTTTTGATTCAATATTCATGGACTATTTGCCCTGTGCCAGCACTATGCTTGAGGTAGATGCCAAAGGTAGATGGGCATCCCTAGGCTCATGGATCTCACAGTTCTGTGGGTGAGACAGACATTAATTAATTATCAACCCAGTATGTTAGAAGCTGGGAAGAAGGCCATAGTGCTTACATGACAAAGTGAGATTGAGGGCAGGAGGAGAAGGGGGTGACAGAGGATGAGTTGGTTGGATGGCTTCACCAACGCAATGGGTATGAGTTTAAGCAAACTCTGAAAGATGGTGGAGGACAGGGAAGCCTGGCACGCTGCAGTCCATGGGGCTGCAGAGTTGGACACCACTTAGTGGCTGAACAACAGTAACTCCTGTTCCTGCCTTTTCCGCACTCACGTTTATTTGTTTATTGTCTGTCTCGCTCACTGAGAACAGATACTTGGTTGGTTTGGTTCACTCCTCTGTCTCCATTGCCTGGAAGCATGAATGACATGGTGGGTGGGCACTCAGCAAGTATTTTCTAAACCAGTGAGTAACTATATACCCAGGATACAGAGCAAGAATTTGCACCCGACTTTTAAGAACTTATAGTCAAGTGAGGTCCAGAAGAAATGCATAGTATTTAAGACTCAGTGAAATCATTATTAAGTTTAGCTACAAAGTCACAATGGTATGTGTACCTAGAAAACTCTCTGCCTGGACACTGGCATCACATACCAGCATGGGCCAGGTGTCACACAGTCAGTATTTAGTGAGGAGTAAGGCAAGGCAATGGAAAGATAATGTAAGTGGTTGTCCCTTCTGAGGTTAGTGGCTGCATTCACCCAATGTGAGTAGTCAGTTAGGGTAGGTTGACTTATTTAGCTGACAATGTCCAATCGCAGCAGTGAGGTCAGCGCAGGGACTCCACTCCACCAACTGTTCAGAACACAGGCTCTGCTGGTCGGGTCTTGGGTGCTCCAGTGGAGCTTCCTTGTCCAGCTGGCAGGTGACTCACTGCAGCAGCCTGGAGCCTGCCAGGGAGCTGGCTCTGGCTCACGTGAGCTCTGGCCCATGTTGTGTTGGTGAGATGTCACGCGGTCAATGCAGGCTGGGCTGGGGAGTGCAGACAAGTGGTGTGTCCAAGATGGGGAGCTGGTGGGCACTCTGTGTCTCTACCGCCGTGAGTTCAGCAAACTCATGGAGACCTGACTGTGAGCCAAACACCGGGTTCCAACATGGCCAGACCCCAGAGCCCTCCAAGAGAATGCCATCTAGTGGGCAAAACACGGAACCAAATCACGAACGGCAGGCCTTAATAAGGGCCATAGTAGAGGGACAGCAAGTACACAGCAATGTGTAGAGGAAGGAAGGAGTTATTCCACACCAATTATGGGACAGTTGCAATGGGCACAGTCAGACTGGAAAGGAAGTTAAGACTGTAATCCCTGGGAGGGTGAGATAGCTAACTGTACACCGTAGACTTGTGTTCCCTTCCCTTGGTACAGCCTAGTGACAGGTAAGCAGCTGTCCAGGGTCTCCATTTCACACATCTCCTGGTGAGGTTTCACTAGCTCTGAACAGGGAAGTGTCAATCAAAAGGACAATGTTTACCTCTGGGTCAAGTGGCAGGGCTTCTAAATGACAGGGGAACAACCTCCCCCTAACACCTTGATGCCCTGGAATTACCCTGGACAGTATGTGAGTGAGAAAGAAAAATATTATTGAGTTTAAAATATTATATATTTTGGAAAACAGTGCGATATTTTCCTACCAGCTTAAAAATGCACCAGTCCTATCTTCCAGCAATTCTACTCCTAGGGATTTACCTAGGAGAAATGAAAGCAAATGTCCACAAAAAGACTTGTGCTAGAGTATTTATAGCAACTTTATTTGTAATAGCCAAACACTGCAAACAGTCCAAGTATCTGCCTGCAGGTGATTGGATAAAAACACCATATATTGCATATTCATATATGAAATACTCTTTGACAATACTTAGTAGGTAAAGAATGAATTACCGGTATACTCAACAACATGTGTAAATATTGAAAACATAACATTGGGCACAAGGCGCAGGACACAAAAAAGTACATGCTATGTGATTCCTCTGTGTAAAGTTCAAAGCAGAGAGACTAATTTGTGGTGACAGAAATTAGGATAGTAGTTGCCTCTGGGAGAGAGAATTGGCTAGAAGGGGACATAAGGGAAGGGACATAACGTTCTGAGATATGGCATAGTTGTCTACATTTATCCAAAATCATCAGTTGGTACCCTGAAGATCTATACATTTCATTGTATATAAATTTTACTTTAATGTTAACTAAGCAAAAAAAAAGTGTTCAGGCAAAATGAATGATAATTTTGATTCAACCGTGGGGTTCTAGATGGAGGGATAGGAGAAGAATACAGTAGTATTAGTACTTACTATAGAATGATAATAGTATTCTAAGACTGGTAAACAGCTGGGCTTCCCTGATTGCTCAGATGGTAAAGAATCTGTCTGCAGTGCAGGAGACCTGGATTTGATCCCTGGGTTGGGATGATTCCCTGAAGAAGGAAATGGAAACCCACTCCAGTATTCTTGCCTGGAGAATCCCATGGACAGAGCCTGGCGGGCTATAGTCCATGGGGTTGCAAAAGAGTCGAACATGGCTGAACAACTAACACTTTCACTTTTCACTCACAGTAGCATGGAAGACTGGTATACATTTTGGGCTGCTAATGCCAAAAGAGTTGGATTTTATTACCTAAACAATAGGGTGCCACTCCAGGCTTTTGAGTAGTGGAGAAGCAAGCTCATGTGCAAGTTTTGGGAACGAAAGTGCTGGCATGTGGAGGAGGGAAGGGCAGCATGAGTAAGATGAGTAGTCACCGTAGGAGCCAGGGCCCTGTGAGTTATATGCAGACTGGAATTTTCCTCTGCACGTATGCAGTGGCCAGTCCAGGGAGCCGGCCCGGGATCTAGTAGCTGTGTTGGCCAAAGGTCGAATTGTGAAACAGTTTCTTTCACGCAGAGGATATTTTAATCCCTATGACTCTTTAGTAAGATCAGGCTTTGTGTTTTGATTGGAAATGATTTCTATTATTAGTTACTATTACTACTCTTGGACTGTTGAATGCCAAGGCTTGGGAGGAGCTGGGCAAGACCCAGAGAAAGAAATAGTCTGTGAAGTTTGCATTTTCCAGAGCTCAGCAGACAGGCCCTCAGCCTTGCAGCTAGTCATTTTACACTCATTCATCCACACCTCGGGCCGTGTCCTTCAGTTTGCGTCAGAGACCAAGAGCCTGGAAGCAGTGATGGTAGAACCACAAACACAGGGCAGGGTTTCAGAGGGTGAACAGCTACTTAGACCCATACTCAGCAGCTCACGTGTTCCTCAAAAATCCTAGGAAAGACTGCCAGAAATGCCCCCATGCCATCCTGATTTATCACCTAGATGAGCCTTCCATGTCTCTTGAGGGCGCAGAAAACATGAAAGAACTACCAAGTCAGCTCAGAAAAACTCTTATTTGTTAAGTCAACCATTGCATAGGTATTTTCTGAGGGTTGATTCTGTGTGGGCGCTGGGACATAGAAGTAGGTGAAACAAACGAGGCTCTTCACCTCTTCTGACTCCTTCCTATCACCCAGCAGCATCTCCATGTCAAGTATTTTCCATGACAGTTTTGAATTTATGTATTTAGATCCTTTTCATCAGAGATGATTCATGAAATATCAAACCAAATGTGGCCTTATTTTAGTACCATTGTCAGATTTTTCTCTTAAACACCTCCAGGAATTGGAACAATGAATCCTTTGTCAGTCTCTGAAGCAGAGTCTTAGAAGTAGTCGTTGCAGTTGTACACACCAGGTGCTCAAGAAGTGCTGAAACTGTGCCTAACCAGGGGCTCTCTGGAAGGCAAACCAGGTAGCTGCTTCCCAGGGTCCCAATCATCCTGGCTGTGATGCCCCAGGGGGCTCCCATCCACGCTGACTAGGGATGTCCAGCAATTTCATGTAATGAGCTCCCAGTGAATTGTTGCAATGTTTGTGATCTCATGGTGTGAGGGGTCTTTCAGTGGTCTTTGGGGTGGGAGTGGCCCTCTGCCAGCTGTCCTGAATGCACAATGTTCATCAGCTTAGGAGTTCTTCAGAGGGTCCTTGCTTTGCCCTGAACAGCAGAGGCTTGGACATGAGGAATCAATCTTCCTGGAAGCTGCAGATGGTCAGCCTTCCTTCCAGACTCCCCTGGAGGCAGGACTGATTATCAAAGAAAACTGGCTTTTCCTGCCAGGGAGACCTGTGTTCCCACTCTGAGCAAGTCTGTGGACCTCAGAACCTTTGCCACACATGGGCCTTTGCCGGGAAGAGACAATAAAGCAGGAAAAAAAAAAAAAAAACTCTGGAGGCAGAGAGGCCTAGGTTTGTGTCCTGGATGTACTGTTTACAAGTAGTAAGACCTAGTCTATTGCTCCAAATCCTCAGTTTTCTCATCAATAGATGGAGGTAATAATAGTGATGACTTGTATTAGAATAAGTAGTACTGGGAACCATAACCAACAACCTTAAATATCAGTGTCCTACCACGAGAAAGGTTTATTTCTCATTCATGCAGAGTCTAACATGGATGGTTTTGACAGATGGCTCTCCTGGGTGACTCCTCTATGAGAATGGATTCAGAAATCAGGATTCTCTCCATCGCCTACCTCTCCTGTTCTAGGGACATGTCCTGTGTTTCCAGCATTGGGACAGAAAGAGAGAGAGAATACCAATATCTTTAATAAGATAATCCAGAACAAAAACTGTAAGTACCTTTGCTCACAAAATGTGCAGAAATACAGGAGGCCAATGAATCATCTCCCCAAAGTTGGCAGCTTGAGGTTGACCTCGATGGGAGTATTTACATCTCAGAAATCAGCAGATGCTACAACTGAGGACCATTCCCCACTGACCATTAAACATTTCCAGGAGCATCCCTGGTCCCCTTCAGCTCTGAGTTAGATGGGCATCCTGAGGGCTGAGCGCCCTCCTCAAACACTTTGTGTCAAATGATGTTTGAGAAAGAAGTGATCATATTCTTGAGTCTGTGCAGAAAAGCAGGTCCTGAGGAGCAAAGAAAACAAAGTATAGCCTCGACCAGGAGTCACATTCTGTTCACAGCCTCTGGAGGCTGCAGGTCTGTCACTAAGCCATACTTTATCTCAGTGACAAAGCCCAGAGCTGTGCCCATGGTGCCCATGACATCTCACCTTCTGAACCCTGGAAACAGCACTTGCAAAAGTCACAGGCTCTCTGCCTGAGCTCTCGAACCTGCCTCACAGTCTTCCTGTCTTGACTGCTACCCCAGCAGTCTCCAGGCCAGCAGAACTGAGAGCTTTTGAGCAGTTGGGAAGCTCAGCAAAAGGCTCTCCTTTACAGCACCCCCCATATAGAAGAGCTGTCTTCTAAAGATAATTATGGGTCCTACAGTGCGTGCTCCTATGCACGTTCCCTGTCTCCTAATGCTCACATTTCCTACTCTTGCCATTTTCTTTTCTGAGACCTCTGGGAACCATTAACAGGGTTTTCCCACTCCCTAGGATTTGCAGGAGAATGCAGATGGGCCCAGAGCGGCTTCAGTGACGTCTAGAAGGATGTGATAGAATTTGCTACTGGAACACTTGCTTTTCTTACCTGTGGTGAACATTCGTCATCACTCCCGAAAATAGTACAGGCAAAACCAAGGCTTCTGGGTCTCTGGGCTGGCGTTGGCCTGGGCCTGTGTGTCCTGGGTAGAGAGGGCTGGGGTTTGTTTCACTCACTGTTCCAGGGGAGGAAAGGCAAGATTCAGTGCCTTTCTGTTTGTTTTCACAAACTCAGTGGGACCACCTCCATCCCTACTACCACCCAGTTTGCAATTAGACCCTCCCCAGACCCTGGAACACAGCCTCGCGCAGCCGCAAGCTCCAAATGGCAGTGGATGAATGGCCAAGCCTGCAATGATGTCAACGGCCTGTGCTGAGGCCAAGGAAAATATGCGGGGGCCTGGGATGGCTTCATCCTTGGGCTTGTTGAAACGCAGCTGCGCGTCGTAAGTTTTCCATCTGAGCAGACAGAGTATGGTATATCTGAATTAGACTCAGAACCTAGCATGCCGTCTCCGGAAGCCTTGCCCCCTCCCTTGACTCCTCACTCTCCTTGAAGAACCACAATTCTCCAAGCAAGTGAAGCTTGAAGGGGCTAGAGATCGAATGTGAGGTAGCTAGAACTGTCGGTAATTTGGAGATTGGGGGAAGAGAGCTTGAAGTCCACAAGTTATGGCAATGCGGGGTGGGAGTAGGGGGCAGTGAGCAGGCAGGGCCAGGGGGTGTAAGAGACAGAATTCTGGAATTCTTGATATATTGCTTAGAATAGAGACAGCTGTTTTGATCATTCAAGCTCCTAGGCCTACTTCTTCCTGATTTATGTAAGTCGTTCCAATTTGTAGTTCCTGGTTTGAAGGGGCAGAGGCTTGAGCTGCTTAAAATCATTGTTCCAATCTTTCACTTGCCACTCCCCATGAGGACACAGCCAGCGGGGCTCTGAACACCCTGCTCCTCCTTCAGGCTCCTGGTGGAGGAGCCATGCCATGGTCAGTAATTCTCCTTTTGAATCTGCATCACAGAGATAAAGCCCCAGGGGGACCATCCTTAAGTATCCAAGCAATGCATTTTATGGATCAATTGACAAGTGGAAACCGAATTGTTTTTCAGAGTCTAGCAAGGCCTTGGAGCCTGGGAGCAGTTCAGCATGACTCCCTGGCTGCCCCCTCTTCCTCCTCCCAGTTGCCTCCGCCTCCCCCAAGTCTCTCTGAATTGCTCCAGCAGAGTGGAGGTTGAAGAAAGTAGGGTCTGTATGGCCTGACAGCCTGATGGGCTGCAGGGCCTTTCCTCCCCTGTGCTGACCAGGGCTGGCTGGAGACAGCCAGCCATCACCAGGATCGCTGCCTCCCCCACCATCACTGACACTTGGCTCTCCTTTTATGACTGTGTTTATACAGCAAACATACTTCGGAAAAAGAAGAACCCTCCCGTGGCTGCTGGCCATTCCACCTTGTGATTGCAGAAGCAAAGCAGGGCTGGGCTTGATCTCTGGATGCCGCAGAGTCCTCCCCAGGGTCTCGAGATGCTCTGAGACAGTTGGGCCTTTGACGCACATCTCCATCCCCTCTTCTGGGTCACCTGCCACCATGAGATGATGCTGGGGCTTTAAGTCTCCTGAGGAAGGTTCAAAGCTGAGTCACAAAGTTAGAGACCCATCTGTGTTTGTACCTGTAACACCCATTTGCTTCCCTGACCAAGAAGAATAACCTAAGAACTTCCAGCTCCTGAGAACATAGTGAGTGCTCCCCAGACTTTGGCTCTTGTCATTATCAAGGTTCTGCTGGGTATTGTCTGGGTGCTTTGTGTGTTTTTTCTAATCTTTATGCCATCTTAGCAGGAAAAGAACCATTAGCTTCATGTTAGAGGTTTGGCTCAGAAAAGTAACTTGCCCAAGGTAACAGCTAGGCAATGTTACAGGCAGTCTAACTCCGAAGCCCAGGCTCATTTTAGGAAAACCTGCAACCTCCTCATATTTTTTCTCATGCATGCATGCTAACTCCCCTCAGTCATGTCCAGCCCTTAGTGACCCCATAGACTGTAGCCCACCAGGCTCCTCTGTCCATGGGATTCTTCAGGCAAGAATATTGGGGTGGGTTTCCTTCTCCAGGGGATCTTCCCGACCCAGGGATCGAACCCACGTCTCCTGAAGCTCCTGCATTGTAGGCAGACTCTTTACCACTGAGCCACTGGAGAAGCCCAATATTTTTTTTCTGTCATCTGTTTTTTCTCTTTCTTGATGGGCTGCACAGGGGCTGACCACTCAATCCTCAGGGTCTATGAGTCCTCGGCCTTTCCTTGGAGAGCAGATGCCTCCTGGTTTCTCCTTCCCTTGATCCTGTGTACTCACCTCTGGGACTCTTTAAAGAACCCCTACTGGTTTCTGAGCAGCAGAGCTGTGATGAGTAGTGGTTTGTTGGCCAAATGCCCTTTCCAGCTCTCCTCAAGGACCTGTTGAAAATTCAACTCAATTAGGGTGGGGTTGACTTGGGCCTCAGAGTATTGCCTCCCAGGAGAGGCCTTCTCATGGAACTGACGGCATCTCCACGTCCTTCCCACCTGTACTGGGTGGTGAGACCCAGTCGGCCCAGGGAGGCTCAGCAAGCCAAGCTCCAACAGCTGTGGGCGTTGGGGAGATGACCAGTGAGCGAAGGGCCAAGGTCACACAGTTGGGCCCTGAGGAGAGGGTCTGAGAAGGGAGGCAGCGTGTAGGGCTGGGGTCTACCCAGAGAGTCCATCCAGGACCTCAGAGGCTATGACCGCTGCAGCCACTGCGGTTCCAGGTTTAGTGGTCCTCTAAGAAGCAGGGGAAGAAGGAGACGTCTCTCAGCATTCAGTACCAACGTTCTCTCTTTCATGGTGTGGTCTTCAGTTTGGCCAAAGCTCTGTGTGTGTGTGTGTGTGTGCAAAGGCCATTACGTTCCCAGAGCTCAAACCTCCTATGTCTAGAGTGTGGCTAGGAATTCTCCAACATAGAACCTGTGGCATTGTTTGGTGGGAGCCAGCCGGGGCACCCCACAAATCTGTAGTGGCATAAAAGAATGACTGTGTGAGCGAATCCGTGAGTGAACAGATGAGATGGGAGACCTCTGCTGGACTCTCCTCCCTGTCCCTCTCCTTTCTCTCCGTGTACAAATGCCACATGCTACCTCAGTTTCTACTTCCTCAGTGAACACAATTTGGGTCAACCTATCAACAACCCTCAGATACAGTATCCAGGGTCATTACCGAGGTGAATACCCTCTCCACGGACTCTTCCAGGCAGTCTCGAGCAAGCACTGAACTGAATCAGGAATCCCACACTTGAGCTCCAACTTGGTTCCCAGTTAACTGTGTGGCTTTAAGTAGAACTCCTGCCTTTTCCAGGCATTAGCCACTGCCTCTGCCAAAGGAGAGCGGCCTAGGTAGTCTAGGGGCCATCAAGTTATGAATCTCTGTAAGTGGCCTTTGAGCGAGCCACAGCCATCACACCATTGGCCTTTGGTGCAAGAACCACAGTCACTGAAAACCATAGATTCTTTTGAGGCTTCAGCTTGATTATCAAGTATCTGAAGCTTGGACCTTATCTTCCTGTTCATGGAAAAGAGGCACTGAGGGAGCCTAGCACAGTGCCTTCAGGCTGGCAAACAGGTCTGTCTTTGGAGCTGTAACAGAGCGTGAGGGAAGAGGGATGGGGATGTGAGAGGAAGAAGGCCCAGGCTGGTGGGCAGTTGCAGGGCAAGGCTCCTCTCAGAAAGCAAGGAGAGCCCAAAGCAGGCAGGGTCACTGAGGAACGTCAGGTGGCAGAAGAATGTGGCTCTTCTGGGCTCGGGGACAGAGAACAGCAAGCTTTTTAGTGCTGCAGCTCTCTCTTCTCTCCTCTCCTCCTGTAAACACCACCCTAGGGAGGAAAGGGGAGAAGGGTGAGCTGGGGGTTTCTCCATCCTGTGTCAGTGGCTCTGGACCGAGTTGATGGCTCACATGATTTAGTGATGATAAAAGAGTCAGTGAGACTCTAGGGGAAAAGCACAGCTTACCAAAAAACCTCGCAGGGAGTCTGGGTCAGCTAGGGAACAGCATGCAAAAGTAGAAAGGCCGTGAGAAGCCTGCAGACTGGGCTGCGGGCCTGGCACTTGCAGGTGCAGCTGCCAAGGAGCCTGAATCGCGAATCATCTCACTGGTGAGGGCTGAGGAGCTGTGAGGAGGGCAGGGGAGCAGGGGCTAGGGATGCCGGGGCTGAGGAGCCCAGCCTCTGCCCCACCAAGAGCAGATGTCCTGACGACACCTCTCCCAGAGTGGGTGCTACTAAATTGTATGATTCAGGGCTGACAAGCAGATCTTCTGTTTTCCCTAATCCCCAGCTCCTTATAACCTTCCTACAGGCACCTGGAGTTCTGTCCAGGTGTGGAAAGCTTTATCACTTAGGGAATTAATGATCATGAGAGAAAACTCTTCTTGAGCACAAACTGTGCCAGGAACTACACTCAGTACTTCGTAGGTATTGTGTTAGTCAGGGTTCTCTGGAGAAACAGAACAAATAGGAAATCTATCCATCCACCCTTTCATCCCTCTGTCTATATCCATCTGTCCATCCATCCATCCATCTAGAGATGGGGAGAGAGAAAGATTTATTTTAAGGAATTGGCTCACACAGTTGTAGAGTCTATCAGGCATGTTGGCAGGCTGGAGTCCCAAGGAAGAGTTAATAGCACACTCTTGAGCTCAAAGGCAGTCTGGAGGCACAATTCCTTCCTTTTCTGGGGATCCTCAGTCTTTTCCTGTAAGACCTTCAACTGATTGGATCAGGCCCACCCACATTTTGGAGGGTAATCTGCTTGACTCAGAATCTATTGATTTAATCTGCTTGGCTTGAAATCTGCTCAGTCCTAATGCTTGACCAAGTCTCTGGGCATTATGGCCTAACCAAGTTGCCACATAAAATAAACCAGCACACATACTTTATTTCTTTAATTCTCTGTGCCTTGGATAGGTGCTAGAATTATTTTTAATCTTGTAACTAGGTTAAGCATGAATCCTATTTTCCTTAATCCTCAGTTATAGGCCTAAAGGAGATTAAAGGAAGTTAACAAGTCACCAAAAATAACACATCTAGTAGGCAACAGCGGAGAAGGCAATGGCACCCCACTCCAGTACTCTTGCCTGGAAAATCCCATGGACGGAGGAGCCTGGTGGGCTGCAGTCCATGGGGTCGCGACTGAGCGACTTCACTTTCCCTTTTCACTTTCATGTATTGGAGAAGGAACTGGCAACCCACTCCAGTGTTCTTGCCTGGAGATTCCCAGGGACAGAGGAGCCTGGTAGGAGGCTGTCTATGGGGTCGCACAGAGTCGGACACGACTGAAGCAACTTAGCAGCAGCAGCAACAGCAGCAGTAGGCAACAGAGTCAGGACTCATGTTCAGGACTGTTTGATTCTAGAGCCCACCCCCAGCCACTGTACTGCACTGCCTTCCTGCNGAGGAGCCTGGTAGGAGGCTGTCTATGGGGTCGCACAGAGTCGGACACGACTGAAGCAACTTAGCAGCAGCAGCAACAGCAGCAGTAGGCAACAGAGTCAGGACTCATGTTCAGGACTGTTTGATTCTAGAGCCCACCCCCAGCCACTGTACTGCACTGCCTTCCTGCTTTGGCTCCCAAAGTGTTTATTTAAAACTACTTATGTTTGGGAGGTATGTCATGTTAAATAATGACCAGTGACTCTCTTGTTCATTCCCCTTTTAAATATTTGGGAGTATCTATGATAAGTAGGACATGCTAGTGAATCAGGCAGGTCAATCGTCTCCTACCCATGGGGTCAGGAGTTTTTGACCTTTCCTACTGAGAGCACTATCACTTGCCTAGCATTAAGGGGGATGCCCAGCATTGGGGGTGGCGCTGCCTGCACACTTGTGGTTTGTCTTTGCTTTTATCTTTCACTGCAAAGGTACTTTCATTCCCAGAGCATTGCCTCTCTGAGACTCTTTACAAGGCCATCCACGTCCTGCCTTCCCTGCCCAGAGTCAAGGCCCCATTGCTCTCCTACCTGTGCTTGGAAGCCTGGGCATCCTTCTTCTAACTCCCAAAGATAAGGAGAGAAAAGGAGAAACTTAAATTCCCATGATGAGTCTTGAGAAATGATGGATTTGAACTGGAAAGCAAAACTTTTCCAGCTTCAGGCCCCCTAGAGAAGGATGAAGAGCCCAAGAAAATGAGGCAAGAAAGAAAGAATCTACCTGTCTCTGTCTGCCAGCCTCGCCCTCACACGGCTTCTTCTCCCCAGGGTCTCTGGTCTCTTCCTCCTCAGCTTCCACCTTCTATGTTGGCCTGGATGAAAAAGGTCAATGCAATGACCACCCTGATTCCTGTCAGCTGAAGTCCCTCAGCCCATACACACACAGGAGATGAATGGCTGCGCTCACTACAAATCATGATCCTAACAAGCTGCTCACCAAAAGTCAAGTGCGCAGCAACTGTTGAGACTCCCACACTCTCTCTGCCATGGAGGAATTTGCCTAATAAATTTCCTTTCCACTGTGTGAGGGAGAAAGGGAAGAGAGAAGCCGGCCAGCTTGGATAGGAAGCCCTTCATGCTGACGGTGCGGTGTTTGCTGCTTTGTTGGGTCTCCCTTGTTCAGCCCCAGCCACCGGCCCTTATTCAGCATCTGCTCCCTGGTAGTGCCCCATACTGGTTGATGGAAGAGAAGAAAGGCAGACAGATGCCGCTGCTCAGGTTTCAGAGTTTTAGGAGCCACTGGCTCCCTGAGATTCTAATACCACAGGTGTTTCTCAACCCAAGCCAAGAAGGTCAAGTTACAGCGGGAGAGAGAACCTCATTATGAGCAGAGACATGGTGGGGTGTGGGCCTCGGGAAATAGCTACTTAGGTCTAAGTAAATCAATTGACTGGTCTTCCACATAGAAATCTGCGTTTCCTTTCCATTTTTTTTTTTTTATCAGAGAACTTATTTGATAGCATTTTATCTGAATAATGATGTTTCCAGACGGATCTCTCTGATCATAAGATCCATTCTCCTTACTCTTACTTATTCGGTTCAGTTCAGTTCAGCTGCTCAGTCGTGTCTGACTCTTTGCGACCCCATGAATCACAGCACACCAGGCCTCCCTGTCCATCACCANCAAGGAGAGATAAGAAAGCCTTCCTCAGCGATCAGTGCAAAGAAATAGAGGAAAACAACAGAATGGGAAAGACTAGAGATCTCTTCAAGAAAATTAGAGCTACCAAGGGAACATTTCATGCAAAGATGGGCTTGATAAAGGACAGAATAGTGCATAAAATAGAACAAATGGAAAATACAATCATGCAATGAAATAAGTAAGAGTAAAAAGATCACCAGCTTCCCTGGTGGCTCAGTGGTAAAGAACTCACCTGGCAATGCAGAGTCAGGAAGATCCCCTGGAGAAGGAAATGGAAGCCCACTCCAGTATTGCTTTCTAGGAAATCCCATGGATAGAGGAGCCTGGCCAGCCATAGTCCATGGGATCACAAAAGAGTTGGACAAGACTTAATGATTAAACAACAAACAACATCAAAGCAAAACCACTTAGAGTAGATCTGGAATTTATGCTGGAATCTTCATGTTATAGGAGTACATCACTGGCCTTGAAACGTGTTGAATTGGATTATCTTTGAGTGTGAGTCTGAGAAACAGAATTTTAAATCTGAGTGCATCCCATATAAAACCATGTAGTCCAATTCCCTTTTCTTCTAACAAACAAGACAGCCAAGGCCAGAGAAGTTAAGATTCTTGAAAATCATTGCACAGATAAGACAAGACCAATCCTGAATTCTGAGTTTGGAGAAATAGAATCAATTGCAACTTAAGGCTGAGGAGGAGGCCTTCTTTTTCCTGGTGGAGCATGAAAACCTTTTGAGGGCCACCTTTCATGGCTGCTGCCTTTTCCCTTCACCTTTCTGTCCCTCCGACTCCAGTCTCCTCTAAAAACAGAGGGTCGGGAGGTCTCCTGTCTTTTGCACGTGTCTCCAAAGGCATGCTATCTTGTGAGATTCTTAGTGGAAGAAGAAAACTTGAACTTGGAGAACCTCTGATATATTTTATCCTTCCTTTGAAAAATGTCTTGATGCCAGCTCAAACTGGTAAGGAGCCAAACATCAGAGCAGGCTCACCCTTGGAAATGCTGGATGTTGCTGTGTCATCATTTTTCAGAGCTGAGAATGATTACTAACAGATAGAGGATTTAGGGTGGCTAGGCTAAAAGGGTGACATAAAGTCTACTTTTATCCTCCGCTTTTCTCCTGGGAGCCCGGAAGCTCCGCCTTGTGCTCTCAAATCCCTATGGAATGACCCTGGCATCCTGGCTTGGTATCCTGGTTCTGTGTTTTTATTGCAGTGTTCCTACAGTGAGATTCTGAGAGAAAAGGGTGGTCACACAAAATGGATTCCTTGGAAAATCAAACGTGCAGGACTCTGGTGATCATCCTGCCTTGAAATGGAAGTTCAGTTATAATCTTCATCATCATCATGGGACTCAGTGTAAACAGATTTAAGCCTTCCTTGTAACCCACATTCTCTTTTTTACACTACAGTAGCAGAAAATTTTTCAAAACTTAAATCCAGTCATGTCATTCTCTTGCTCAAAAACTTCCAGCAGCTCCCCTTTGTTCTCAGAGTGAAATTCAAAGTTCTCAGCAGGACCTAAAAGCCCCTACATGACCTGGTGCTTGCTGCTTCTGTGGCTTCACTTCCTGGCATTCTCTGTCCTTCACTCTGTTCTAACTTCATTGGCACATTTGTTTCTCGAATTCACAAAACAGGTTCTGCCTCAGGGCCTTTGAACTTGTTTTATCTTCCTAGAATATTTTTTCTGGGCAAATAGCTGTGTATTTAACTCTTGATTCATTCCTATTTCTATGCAGAGAGGCTCCCTTGACTGCCCTGTAATACCCCACCCATCATTTTCCATTACCTCATCTTTCCCTTTATAAAACAGCTGTTTTTGTTATTTATTCCCAGTCTCCTTCATTCAAATATAGATATCATGAGTCTGGTAACTTTCTCTGTATTTCTAGACTTGTACCTAGCACATGGTAGGCATTCAATAAACATCTGTAGAAGAAAGGAATGAAAAAAAGAAAGGAATGAGTGTCTTGTATTTAGTGTTTGCATATATTTATATCTCTCTATATATTTTTGTTCCAAGCATGCATACATACATCACATACCACAAATCAAACGTACACTAAGCACAAAACACTTAGGCAGGAGGTCATTTCAAATTCATTAAGCGTTAATTTAACACCCTCTTAAGGCGAAGCCCTCTTCCAGGTGCAGGAAGGAGAGGAAAGTCCTAGAAAAAGAAACAAAATAATCTGTCTCTCCAGCAAAACCCTTTTCCATTGACGCCACTAAAGCTATTTTACTTCTTGCATTTATAACACAAAACACGAGAAATTATTTATGTACAGTCAAATATCTGAAATTTTACTTGGTTTTTAAGCATGTCCTTTATGTTTTTCCTTTTTGTGTCATCCTGTCTTTGAGTTTATAATTATTCTTTTACACTGAATTGTGATTTTGGAATTCTTTATGAGGAATAATCCCAGTGCTGAGATCACACAATTAATTCTTCAAAATGAGATTAAGAAACTCTGCATTCTGGATGGAAGACCCTGTCTGGTGATTAGTTGCCTGGAAGAGCTTGTTACAAGCCAAATAGAAGGAGCTGTCATCCTGTTGATGGTTTCCAGGGACTGAGGCTCCAGGACCTGCAGTAATTTCATTTGTCATCATTGCAAAGTCAGAGAGTCACGTGAACCACCAAAGCCTGCAGCAAAGGAAGGTTCACTTGCCAACTGTCCTTAGGAATCGGAACAAAAGATAGACACGGCAACTGCTGGAAGTGAATTATATCCAGCAGTTATATTATCGTTGTCATGAAAAATAGAGGCAGCAAGTTTAGATCTACTTGTAATAATTTCCCAACTCCAGGCAGAGACTTTTAGCAATGAAGATATCTTTAGAAATCGTGATGTTAGCTCCTTTCTTTGTCATTACGAAAACAGGCTCCAAGAAAGCTTTGATCAGCAGTAGGGCTGGACTGGAGAAAAGAAAGGAGAGTCATCTTACCAGCATGCTGTGCGAAAGGAGCAAAGGTACCTGCCTGAAGATTCAGCAATATCCCAAGGGTATAAAAGTACAGGTCATACTGAGTCAGTCAACAGAGTTAGTGAGCAGTGGATAGCATCTTGACCCCAGTAGCTAGCAGGGCTGCACTCTTACTCTGGTCAATCTCCCCATCTGTTGATTCGTAGAAACACCTCAGCTGATAATTGGGGATAAAAAGAAAGGACTTCAAGTGCCCAGGAAAGGGATTAGCAAAAGCTGACAGCCCTCACAGAACTCACACAGCCCGGACAAACTGAAATTATGTTGTAGGAACAAATAATACCCATGCTCAGTGACTTAAAACCAGGAAAGTTTGTTCCTTGCTTATGGTAGTAGTGTTGGTCACTCAGTCTTGTCTGATTCTTTGAGATCTCATGGACTATAGCCCACCGGAATCCTCTGTCCATGTGATTCTCCAGGCAAGAATACTGGAATGGGTTGCCTTTCCCTTCTCCAGGAGATCTTCACAACCCAGGGACTGAGCCCAGGTCTCCCACATTGCAGGCAGATTCTTTGCCATCTGAGCTACCAGGGAAGCCCTCCTGGCTCATACTATGTATGTATTACACATCAGGAGCAGGCTTAGCTGGTTGTGGTCATTCAAGGGCCCAGTTGCCAGTCTCCCTGCTTGAGAGAACAGAGGGCTCTGGCAGTCTTGTGCTCATAATGAAATGCTCCACTATAGAGGTGACCCACAGACATTCCGCTTACAAGTCACTGGCCAGGGCTAGTTTTCATAGCACTTGCACAAGAGAAAATACAGTCTTGCTGACTGGGTAGGTTGAGGGCTGAGAACTGGAAACACTTGGTGAATAGCATTAATGACTTGTACAACCTCCTCTAGGTCCTGTGAGGTGCTCAGGAATAAAGAGAAGAGGGGTGTCTAGTCAGGGGTGGACATCCAGGGGAGTTTGGGAGAATGAGAGAGACAATATGGAGAACAAGAAATGGGGGGCACAGCAGAAACCCAAGATTTGAGACCAAGTCTGCAAAGTGGAGGTGGGGGCCCGAGGTGGTGGCAGCTCAGTGGCCACGCCCAGCCCAAGGCTGTCCCTGGGGATTGGGTCTGCGTGGTGACTAACTCACTTTCAGATCCATCCTCTCCCAGTAGGAGACTGAGATCAGAGGATATTCTTTCCTACAATCCTGAGTGGTTGTAGGTCCTCCAGGCCTTGCAGGAGGAGCCTGTCCGAAGACATACGTGGGAGGGAGCTGGGGAAGGGAGGCAGGGGCTGACATCTGGCTCCTATCTCCCCCTGACTTAGGAAATGCCTATATTTTCAAGGACTGTCATTCTAAGTCCTAACACCCATGAGAATAGACACAAGGAAGAATTTTCTTAAGCTTTTGAAATGCCCAGATGAGTTCCAAGGGAGGGAGAAGACTTTTGTTTGCCTACGACTCCACAGCAGCATTTTTTTTTTTTTTTTGCAGTATGTAGTTCAAGGCCACCTGCATCTGAATCACGGGGGAGCTTGTCAAAGATGAGGTTCCCTGGGCTTCTCCTCAGACTCACTGAATCATGACTCGTGGGGATGGAGCCCAGAAAGTTGTTTTTGACATGTTCCCCTGATACAAATTAAAGTTGGAAAACCATTGCCTTAAAAAGGAATCAAATCGCTGTTGGAATGGCACAGGTTTGTCCTCCCTAGAAACAGAAAAGGAAACCCTTCTAGTCCAATGGTTATGTATTCCAGGGCTGCAGTGTAAAGATTCCAGTAGATTTCGCTAATTAGTCCTGTTTTCTGGTTCATAACTGTTTTCTGGCTTCAACCTCTAAATCTGTTTCAACTTTCCCCAGCATTTGCTGAAGTCTGAGCACCCGGTTGCTGCGATGGGAAAGACAGGTGTCTGGGCCTATGGGGTAGGGGGGTCTGCTCTCCGCAGGAGACAATTACATGCTCTGAAAAGGACAACCGTGGCTTGTCCTAGGCAACAGAGGGGAACTCTTGTCAGCATTTTGAAAAGCTGGCGCCATGCTTGAAAGGGGCTGACGGGAGCTACTGATGGGTCCGGCTGCAAAACAATTGCTTATGAGGAGGATCGGTGTCAACTTTGAAGTGAGCCATGCTCGAATTAGCACCGTCGTGGTAACAAGCAGAATGAGCACAGCTGAAATGACATATTTAGTCAAGAGAGAGGCCTGTGTTTAAGGGAAGGACTCTCACAGGAAGCAGTGTGCGAGACTTGGATGAGATGCTTCTGGCTTCTTGTTTGTCTGGCTTTAAGAAGCTTCAGCAAAGTTCAGACTTAGAGCTGAGTGTGGCTCATTCCCTGAACTGAGCGACATGTATCTTCTGTATTAACATAGCGGATGGAACCTGCCCTTTCTGGATTGTGGTATGGTTGCCATCTTTCATGCCCTGCATGGCCCTGGGAATCCTGGAGCTCCTGTATGCCCCAAAGTCTCCACAGGTGGGATTCATGCCTTTCCCCATTGACCGAGGGGTCTCTTCAGGGCACCGTGGAGAAAATGAACCATGGTTGCTGCACCTAGGAAAATTGGGTCCATTGTCCCCTCCTCCTCGGGGCTTGTCTCCCTCAGATGTATTTGCAGAGAGTCATGGTGTTGTTTTTGGAGGTGATGGTGGGCTGAGAGGGAGTTGCCAGGTGGCACTAGTGGTAAAGACCCCACCTGCCAATGCAGGAGATGCAGGATGCGTGTTCGACCCCTGGGTTGGGAAGGTCCCCTGGAGGAGGACTTGGCAACCCAGTCCAGCAGTCTTACCTGGAGAATCCAATGGACAGAGGAGCCTGGCAGGCTGCAGTCCTTGGGGTTGAAGAGAGTTGGGCACGACTGCAGCAACTTAGCAGAGCGCACATGTGGAGAGGGAGGAGTGAGGGATGGTGTCACCTCTCTCCAGTCTCTGCAGCTTTTCCTCCCTCTGTGGCTTTTTCTCTGCCATGAGCTACACTCACAAATTCCTCTAAATTCCTTTGTCTTCACAGAGCTTTCTATGCATAGCAGTCATGGCCAAACTAGGTTCTAGGACCAGGTCGTTTCCTCTCGAGATCTGGGTGGAAGGTGGAAAATGGGGCATGAATTAGGGTATTCTTTCAACTATACCTTCATAAGCCTTTACTTTCTCAACTTCCCCATGTATAAAATATGGGAATAATACCTCCCTTTAAAGATAAAATACAATCTCTAGGAAGCCTAGTCCAATATCTGGCAAAAAGTCAGCACATGATACATACTTCTTGCCTTTATTTTAATTGGGCTATTTTGATTAATATTACAAATGATATTATGATAATGACTTCCTGTTTGGGAGTGGCATTGATTCAGGCTCCTACATCAGTAACATTACAAATGTCACAAAAGGCAGGATTTTTATTCTGTCTGTGGCATGTAAAACAAACAGCTCCACTTGTCTTCATTTAGGTGAAGTGTTTTTGCCTCTTTTCTCTTAAAAGCGTTCTTTAACAGAGCCCAAAGTGCACAGTTGGAATACAGTGTTCAGTTTATAATTGAAGTCAGGAGTTCATTATTAGCTCTCTGCACTTGTAGAGACAAGTTGCTTAGCACTTCTTCACCAGGTTCTCTCCATCTGGAAGATGGGGACAGCATTCATTTTCCTGATGGTCATTTGTCAGTTGTGTTATAAAGATGAATAAAAGGAAATCCTTCAAACACTTTCAGTTCTTAGCAACAACAACAAAAGTTGCCATAGCAACCCAAAGCATTAGTCGAGGTTTCAGTTCATCGTTGGAAAAGTCTCTCAAAAACTAGTTTCTATGTGGGGGGAAGAAAAGAGAGACGTCATGGTACAATCACTCATTCAGGTAACCCTTGGCACCTTTCATACAGATCAGGAATCACTTCCGGAAGGTTATAGAGTACCTGTGCGAAGAGTAAGTTGCAGCAGAGAAAAAGCTTAGCACAGCTTCTCACAGCTCAGCCATCTGGCTGCCCAGCTTACCACCACCCTTCTGTCGCTCACCTGGTGGAGCGCCTGCCCAGCGACAGCAGGGGGCGGCCTTGCAGATCCAAGGCCAGGCTGCTCAGCCGCAGCAAGCACAGCAGTCCAGCCATGAGACCAGAGAGCCCATTAATTGGCTAATTTTGCTTATAATGTTTGGTCACTGCCTGGCAGGCCCCACTGTGTCTCGGGTGATATTGGGCTCATTTGGAAAAACAGCCTGGCTTGGAATTGTCTTTTTGAATGGCTTGTGGCATCTTCTAATAATGCCCTTTGCTCCACTCCCTAGTCTAGATCAAGTCTTCTGGTCCTAGGCTACCCAGCAAAACCTGGTATGGAGGTGAATCCCAATGAGTCTCTCAAAATGCCTGCTCCTTCCTAACTGAAGGTTCTCTGATTTTGGGTGAAGGAGAATGGCTGGGAACTTTAAGCTGCATTGAGAATCCTCCTCAGACTAGTTCCTTTACTCTAGCATGTCACTATCCCAGGGAAGTCCTGGGTTTCTCAAGTCATCCTACATTTCCAGCAGCAAAGAAAATGAAGCCCCCAGGTGTTTGCTACAAGCAGGACTTCAGAATTTTCCTCCTGAGTTGTATCTGTGTTTGTGTCTGTCTCTGTGTGTGTGTTCCTAGGCATTTTTTGTTCTTTGTGAAAATTTCCTAGAAATGGCTGAACGAGTCTGAGCCCATCACTCCACCCTTCATTTGGTGTTTTGCTTCAGTGCCAGTTACCCCTAGATGTTTTTCTATTTTCTTAGAATTTTGTCTTTCAAACTTCTTACAGGCCTTAGAAACATGTTCTTTTCAACACAAGTTCATCCCTAAACCCTACCCTTAAATTCTTCTTCCTTTAGACCTAGAGAGGGACCAAGTCTCCTATTATTGACTTCAGAGTCCTTAAGAACTTGATAGTCCTATCTTTCCCCTTCTTTTCCTTCTAAGAAAATGGTGTCACCACTTCATCTTTCTAGTCTTGTGCTGGAAATGCCTTTTTATTTCTTACAGTGTACCCACCTTCTGCTTTTATTCGTCAAAGACTTTCTGAAATCCTGTCTCCTTCCTAGTGACCATTCTGCCCATTGGAGGGATGCTGGCGACTTCTCTCAGCAGCCAGTACACATGCATCCTTTTGTCTTTTCGTCTTTCCGGGTCCCTCAGCTTTCACATAATGAAAATTCCTCCGTTTTCCTGTGTGCCTAATGCCTGCCCCCCAGTGTGTGTGACTTGCCAGCATCCCAGGTTTGCAGTAGGCCGAGTCCTGTCAGATGTTGTCTTTGCCTAACCTCGCTCCCTAGCCCCTGTGGCTCCAGGTACTTGGGGTAATTTAATTTTCTTGCACAGTGATGAGGAGCTCTGGTTTACAAATGGCAAAATGAGGTGCAAATAGATTCCTTGGAACAAATGAGTGACTTGATTAGACGTGGAGTTAATCTTCCAGCTCATGAGTCATTTGGCCACGGTCCCCAGAGCTCCGCATTTCTTTCAGATCCCACTCTGTGTGCAGAAAAGAGAGGAGCCATTTTTTTTAGTCTCTGTTCTGCTCCATTTCCCCTACCAGTTGGTGGACATTTTATAAATGCTATTTGATGAAAATGAAAACCTCATATTACAAAGAGCAACAACATTTGAACTTTATCTAATTCTTAAACTTCTAATAAGCTCTCAGAATGTGACTTGTTTTTCTGAGGGAAGTAATTTAGTTAACAGTCCATTATGGTTCTTCTCAAGGATAAGATAGTTTCATTGAAACCCAATCCCTTTTGAAGTTATCCCTTTTAGTGAAATTGTTTAACTCTGGAGCTCGTGTGGGTATATGAGAGTGATATGTGTGTGTATGTGTGATACATTTGTGCTCTGAGGTGTCTGTGTGTGTGATGTGTATGTACATATGTATGCTGTATTCATGCTATGTATGTAAATGTGCTGTGTATGTAAATGTACACTATGTGTACATGTGACATTCTTGTGCTGTGTGTGTGTACATGTGATGTGTTTGTGCTTTGAGGTGTCTGTGTGTGTATATGTGTGATGTATTTATGGAATCTGTGTGTGTGATTTGTTTGTGCTGTGTGTGTGTATGTGTGTGTGTGTGTGGTGTGTGCATGTATACATGTATGCTGTTTGTGCTATGTATGTAAATGTGTGTGTACATATGATGTGCTTCTGCTGTGGGGTGTCTGTATGCTGGGGGTGTGTTGTGATGTGTTTGTACTGTGTATGTGTGTGCTGTGTGTGTATGTGTGTGCTGTGTGTTTATGTACATATGTATGCTATGTTTGTGCTAGGTATGTAAATGTGTGTGTATGTGTGATGTGTGTATATGTGATGTGCCTGTGTACATGTGGGGTGTCTGTGTATGCTGTAGGGTGTGTTGGGATGTGTTTGTGCTGGGTGTGTATGTGTGTGCTGGGTGTGCATGTGTGTGCGGGGTATGTATGTATGCTGTACCTGTGCTATGTATGTAAATGTGATGTGGGTACATGTGATGTGCTTGTACTGTGTGTGTTGGTGTGTATGTGTGATACATTTGTGCTGTTGGTGTGCACGTGTGTTGGGGGTTGCTGGTGAGAAGAACACAGCTCCAGGCATCTTGGAGGGAATGTTTGTAACTGAATTTGAAGTTAAGAGCTTTTCCTGGATCTCATGTTTCATGAAAACCCAAAGCATGGGCCAAATTCAGCAATAGGCTGATTTGTGGTTGTGACACTTGAGGACCGGGCAAATCTGATAGTTCATCAGGATTGGTTTCTGGGGGACCCCGGGTCAGTGTGTGGGAGAGAATCTGTGTCCAATTAGGACTTGATTGGTGAGAAAGGTTTGTTGGTGATCTGAAGAACAATTTAGGGTTCCTCTGAAGGGAAGCCACATAGACCTGCACAGACAGACAGACACCATACCTGGGTTTTGTGAGATTTGCCTGTGAGGGACTGTCCCAACTACTTTTCACATGGATGGCTTCTGGCTTAAAGAACTGCACTTAAAAATAGAGAAGACATTTTCTGTGGTAAGACATTCAGAAACCAGAAACAAAGGAGAGAGTGCGCTGCACCTGCCCTGGGCTACGGCAGCCCCCGGGTTCCTCCTCTGACCAGACCCTTCTGGGAAGAAGGGTGCTCATCACAAGCACTCACTTCGGAACTCCAACTTTAAAGAGACATTTCTGACACATAAATAAATTTGCAGACACCGTATCTGGAAAAGCCTGGTGTGCCTTTCCAATTATTGAGTACAGACCAATACTCATGCCTGCTTTGCTCCTGAGGTTCTTATTACAGAAAACAATTATATCTGCCTGTGTGTCTTGTCACTAGTTAAATCATTGTGTTAAAGCAAGACAAATGTATTCCTTGCATGAGGAAAAAGCATAAGTGAGTTATTTTGAAAATTTGATTGTGTGATGTGTCTGGAGAGAGAGCGAGAATATGAAAGAATGGCGTTGAATGTCCATCTGTGTCCTGTAAACTCCAGCTTCCTGAACTAAGCTTCTCGTGTTCAGTGATAAACGATGCTCCAAAGAATTAGGCAATTGCTACTTTTTTGAAGGACCATGAAACGTAACACAAAACCAAAGCAAAAGTAAAAAGCCAGTAGGTGAAAAGAATGAAAAATCGTTTCCAGGTAGTAGTTGGCTGAGGTATATGAAGAGTGGCATCTTTCTCTCTCACGCCCTGCAGTGTTTATCTCTTTATTTTGACTCTGACCTCAGTTTTCCACATCGAGTGTGACAGGTGGCAAGAAGACTGAATTCTTCAACATGGGTGATATTGTAAAGGAAGTTTCAGTTCCATGGTCGAGGTTTAGAAGAGCTTTTTTCTGTACTAGAGGGAAGATAAGGAGGGGGTTGGGGAGGCGTCTCTGTCTCTGCATTGCTCAGGCAGGATGTACATTTAGAAATAAAAATCCTGTGTGTCTGGAAATAATTGAGACTGCACAAGATATATAAATGAATAAGAGAAAACACGTAAACAATCCAGATAGCAACTGAGAAACAGATTAACATAAAATAATATAATTTGGTGACACCTTGGCTTCTGCCTTCTTTACAGGTAATGAAAACACATGTTTGTATAGTCTGGTTTCCAGGACATTCCTTTAAAGTATCTTCGAAAACCTGATCTTATCTCTGGCCCACTCCCTGCTTAACCTTGGTCTGATGTCTGGGATAAGAATGGGGATGCTCCCGAGATCCATAAAGCGGTATGTTAACCGTACAGTGTTCAAAACTGCTCACTGGATGCAGTGTGTGCATATTTCTCAGTACAGAGCAGAAAGGCTGGACGGAGGGCCTTTATGTTGTCTGATAATGCAGCTCTTTGAAACATTGCTGGCAGACTCTCCTCACATCATGTCACACAAGACAAGAAACGGGACAGGCCCTCTCTGCTTCTTGATTCATCGACCTGCCATACAATACAACAAACCAGCTTTTTCAAGGCCCCCTGAATGAAGGCCTGTGCCTGCAAGGGAAATTTAATTGGATTTCTTTATGGGTTGCAACAATCCAATGAAAAATTATGTAAGAATGGTATGATTCAGTTTCAGCATGCACTTGAATAATAATAATTTTTTTTATTTATAACGAGAATTCTTTAAAAAATAAAAAGAAGAATTTTTAAATGAAAACACCGTGAAATAGCACTTTTCAGCTCAACGAGACCAGGCAGCCCAACTGTATCTGCAGCAGCTTGTGTTGTGTGGATGTTTGTGTCATTGTCCCAGCTCAGAAAATGATTTTAAATGCATAGATTACATTCAGAATGGAGTCAGAGATTTTCAAAAGCACTTGGTTTGGCTTTCTGGAAGAATAATGTTGTCTTTAACAATGTCCCCTGCTTTGAACCCAAGTGTTATTTGTGAATCCTGGAGAGGAAGAAAATGGCCATCCCTCTATGCATTCTTTGGAACATCTATGTGACAATTGAAGATTAAGTCTTCTGCAGTGTTTTGACATCTTCAGATTGGTTGAAACTGCATTGAAGACTATTTCTTTTCATCCTCCTGGAAGTGGGCAAGTGGCTAGTATCTGCCTAAAATGCCTTCCTTGAGATCCCACCTATTTTCATGGTCACTGGGTGCCCCTTTTGGCTACTTGGGCAGCATAAAGAGCTAAAAGCACCTCATTGCACGCACCTCCATCCATAAATAGCCACGTGGTTGAAATACAAGGTGGCAGATCACTTAGGCTTATTTCCTTTGTGACTGAGCTGTCCGTTTATTTGTTCTCTTTTATTCATCAAAAAATATGCTCTTCTCACTTCCTGTAATATACCTCTTTCACCTGGTTTACCTGGGAAACCCATATTCATCCTTCAAGGCTGGGATCCAGTGTGTCCTCTGAAAGGCTCCTTATGATCCTTCACCCATTCCAGAACCAGCGCCCTTCCCCTCTGTGCTCCCACTACTCCTTGCCCCTCTCCAATGTAGTTCATACCGCATCGTAGTAACTGTGTTCACAGACTGGGCTCCCACACTAGACAAAGAGCTGAATACAAGGGCCATTGGCCATAACTATCACTGTCTCCTCAATAATTGATACAGTATCTAGCACCAAACAGAAATTTAATAAATAGTTCTTCAGTGTATGAGGCTTCCCTGGTGGCTCAGATGGTAAAGAGCCTACCCGCAATGTGGGAGACCCAGGTTTGATCCCTGGGTTGGGAAGATCCCCTGGAGTAGGAAATGGTTATGCACTCCAGTATTCTTGCCTGGAAAATCCCATGGACAGAGGAGCCTGGTGGGCTATAGTCCATGTAGTCTCAAAGAGTCGGACATTACTGAGCAACTAACACTTTGTACGGTGTATGAATGAATCAATAAGTGTGTAAATAAAATGAAATATCAGTAGCCCACATATACCTGCCCAATCAAAAAGAGAATCTATTTTTCAGAAGATACTACATTAAAATGCAGGTCTTTATACTTTTGAATCAGGGCTCTTTGCTGAATTTCTTTGGAAATATCTGAAAACATCATACTCGTTTATATAGAAATGATGTGCCTAAAAACTGTACGGTGGAAAGGAAAGCTTTTTAAATACATATATAAATTGGTTGAGCAGGGCAGCCCCATAACCAATCACTTGGTATTTGCATGATGCCTCATAATAATAATAGTATCTGACATTAGCATGTGCTTTACAGTTTTCAAAGTATTTTGAGATACTTATTCTTGCATTTATTCAGCAAATAACTACCAAAGCCTGCTTTGTTGTAATTGCTCTGACAGTGTGCTATGTGGAGCAAAATAGGCCTCAGGGTGCTTACCGTCTAGTGGATGAAGAAGATGTGAAAGGAATCCTTGAACAGATGATTTTAACAAAGACTATTAGGCATTAGGATGGAATATTAAGAGGGTATCTGTTATGTCCTGTGTTACTTGAGTTTTACACTTTTGTGAAGATTGAAGATCATCATGTATATTGTCACGTGTCATATTAAGCCAGAATGGACAGAGTTTACGTCGGCCAGCAAGAGTGGAAGCACCAGCCCCAAGCTTCCAGTGTCATGCATCGAACCTGGACTGGCGATTCGCTCAATACTGTAAAGTAATTAGCCTCCAATTAAAATAAATAAATTTATATTTAAAAAAAAGTGGAAGCAAGAGTAGAATCCAGTTGTACTTCCAAGTAGGAGCAGGCATTGAGAATTGCTGGAGGCTGAGCCACAGAAGTTACTGGCCTGGGGTCCTCCAGAGATGTCTCCACTGAGGTAGAGGAAAGAGTTCCCAGCTTTGTGAATGGAAAGGAATTGGAAGCCAGAAAGTAGCTCTTACGGGAGTGTAGCACAGCTGGGAGGCTTGGTCAATCGGGGGTGTGTGTGTGTGTGTGTGTGTGTGNTTTTATTCATCAAAAAATATGCTCTTCTCACTTCCTGTAATATACCTCTTTCACCTGGTTTACCTGGGAAACCCATATTCATCCTTCAAGGCTGGGATCCAGTGTGTCCTCTGAAAGGCTCCTTATGATCCTTCACCCATTCCAGAACCAGCGCCCTTCCCCTCTGTGCTCCCACTACTCCTTGCCCCTCTCCAATGTAGTTCATACCGCATCGTAGTAACTGTGTTCACAGACTGGGCTCCCACACTAGACAAAGAGCTGAATACAAGGGCCATTGGCCATAACTATCACTGTCTCCTCAATAATTGATACAGTATCTAGCACCAAACAGAAATTTAATAAATAGTTCTTCAGTGTATGAGGCTTCCCTGGTGGCTCAGATGGTAAAGAGCCTACCCGCAATGTGGGAGACCCAGGTTTGATCCCTGGGTTGGGAAGATCCCCTGGAGTAGGAAATGGTTATGCACTCCAGTATTCTTGCCTGGAAAATCCCATGGACAGAGGAGCCTGGTGGGCTATAGTCCATGTAGTCTCAAAGAGTCGGACATTACTGAGCAACTAACACTTTGTACGGTGTATGAATGAATCAATAAGTGTGTAAATAAAATGAAATATCAGTAGCCCACATATACCTGCCCAATCAAAAAGAGAATCTATTTTTCAGAAGATACTACATTAAAATGCAGGTCTTTATACTTTTGAATCAGGGCTCTTTGCTGAATTTCTTTGGAAATATCTGAAAACATCATACTCGTTTATATAGAAATGATGTGCCTAAAAACTGTACGGTGGAAAGGAAAGCTTTTTAAATACATATATAAATTGGTTGAGCAGGGCAGCCCCATAACCAATCACTTGGTATTTGCATGATGCCTCATAATAATAATAGTATCTGACATTAGCATGTGCTTTACAGTTTTCAAAGTATTTTGAGATACTTATTCTTGCATTTATTCAGCAAATAACTACCAAAGCCTGCTTTGTTGTAATTGCTCTGACAGTGTGCTATGTGGAGCAAAATAGGCCTCAGGGTGCTTACCGTCTAGTGGATGAAGAAGATGTGAAAGGAATCCTTGAACAGATGATTTTAACAAAGACTATTAGGCATTAGGATGGAATATTAAGAGGGTATCTGTTATGTCCTGTGTTACTTGAGTTTTACACTTTTGTGAAGATTGAAGATCATCATGTATATTGTCACGTGTCATATTAAGCCAGAATGGACAGAGTTTACGTCGGCCAGCAAGAGTGGAAGCACCAGCCCCAAGCTTCCAGTGTCATGCATCGAACCTGGACTGGCGATTCGCTCAATACTGTAAAGTAATTAGCCTCCAATTAAAATAAATAAATTTATATTTAAAAAAAAGTGGAAGCAAGAGTAGAATCCAGTTGTACTTCCAAGTAGGAGCAGGCATTGAGAATTGCTGGAGGCTGAGCCACAGAAGTTACTGGCCTGGGGTCCTCCAGAGATGTCTCCACTGAGGTAGAGGAAAGAGTTCCCAGCTTTGTGAATGGAAAGGAATTGGAAGCCAGAAAGTAGCTCTTACGGGAGTGTAGCACAGCTGGGAGGCTTGGTCAATCGGGGGTGTGTGTGTGTGTGTGTGTGTGTGTGGTTGAGATGGCTGGCGTTGGAGGAAACCACGTTCATAACATCTTCTAATTCCTGTGATGGAATGATAAGGGCCTCCATTTTAGCGCCTATTAGATGCAAGGCATTCACATACCTTAATCTCCATTTTACAGACCAAAAGGCAGAAAGACATGGAAGAGCTTAGAGAAAGTAAGGAACCTGCCCACAAGCACAGAGGTAGAAGGTGATGGGACTGGGATTTGAACACCGGTCTGTGGCCTCAAAACCTGTGTATGTTGCTGTCATCTATTCTGTGTCTACTTCCTGACCCTCAGATCTCTCAGTTTTGTAAATTTGGTGGTTGCTGTCAAAAGAACTTTTCCATCATCTTTGCTGTTACACTGGAGCATAGATGTTAAAGGATTCCCAGCACAAGTAGGTTGGCTGATTTTAAACTATAACGATTCAGAAATGGTAAGAATCTTCCACCCATGCAGGCTGCTACACACACCCCCACCCACCCACGCACACACACACACCCCCTACTCTGGAGATTGTCCTTACAACTCCACTATCTTGCCACCAAGGAGAGACTTCAAATGTGTTTGGAGCCTCTCCGACTTCAGTGGAATGCATGTGTGCATCACGGGACAGCCTTCGGCTCGTGGGGAAGGAATGAACTGTCGCTATCAGTGACCGTGGAGGGAAGTCTTGAACCAAGAGTCTCTTTTTACCATGGAAAGTAGCTTTGTTGGTAACAGTCCTCCTAATCTTTTTCAGCGGGTGAGCAGGGTAATGACACTTCTGGCTGAGGGTCACTGGGAAGTGTGGCGCGTGGGGGAATAGTCGAGCATTCAGAGGGAGGAAATGTAATCACAAGAGCTGTAAACCACTGCCATTCAACCCCACTCCAACAGCCCCAGCCCCTCACATTTCAGCCACTCGTAACTTTATGACAAATTCTGCTTTGGGGATAAAACTTTCCAAGTTCAGTCTCTGCTCCCTGAGGGTCAGCTTTTTATGGGAAATTTGTGCTAAATCAGCATAGCTCTGTTCAAATTGGAGAAATACAAGATACGATACACTTTCCCTTTGCCAGCTTGAAAGAGACGACCAGCAGGGAGCGTCCCCTGAGGTCACCATCTCAGGGATGTCTCTTGTTTCTGAAAGTTCCAGGCTTGGATATGATCTCAGCGATGATGAGAAACAGCATTGCCAATTTTCAGAGATGTCTGAATCAATGACAGAGCCAACAAATGGATATTACCAGGTCACAGGGGCAGATGTGAGAGAAACTGGGGGGTAACAAATGAACAGAGAGATTTTATAACACAGAAAATGTTCATTGAAAGGGATATCTCTGATGAAAAATAAAACTCTGAGTTTTAAATATAAAAATATCCTGTGAGAACACACCCATCTGTGCACCAAAGCCAGTCTTTCAGTTGGGTATCTAATGTCTCCTGAGGATGTACCTGGTGTCAGACTCCACTTGAAGCCACTGGCATCAGGTCCACTTGTTCTCAGCATGAACCTGTGTGGCAGAAATTCCTGTCCCCATTTTACAGGAAACATTGCTCATTTATTCAGCCAATAAATACTTTGGAGAGTTTAACATAGTTAAAAGCAGCAAACCAGATCACAAATTTCCTCTCTCAAGAAGGTCTCATTCTCTCAGGGCAGGGCAGACAGAAACAGTTACGTGTCCAGAAGCGATCAGAGCAGTAAGGAAAGGTGAAGCAGGGTGTGAGCTGCCACTAGGGGCCAGGACCAGGCTCCCTGGTGAGGTGGCATGTAAGCCGGGCTCTGAGGACAGGTATTCTTGGTGGCTGCAGCCTGAGCACAAGGGCAAAGGGGATAAGAAATGAAGGTGGAGAGTTTGTCAAGGGCAAGATAGCACAGGGCTCTCTGGGTCCCTGGAAGTTTTTAGCTTTTATTCTATTGGGTTGGCCAAGGAAAGTTCGCTTGGGTTTTGCTATAACATCTAACAGAAAAAAAAAAAAAAAAAACCCAAATGAACTTTGTGGCCTACTCAGTAATGCAAAAACCAAGGCCCTGGAGGGTGTGACGCTAGAATACACATTCAGCTGCCATAGTAATGGGATGAGATGCAAGTCTCGCTCTCTCTCAGGTGATATCCAGGGCGGGAAGCCCAGGGCTGTTAGAGTGGCCGTGTGAGGGTGGACGTCACTGCACCCATAGGCAGGGGAAGAAGCGGTGATGTTCCCCCCTCTGTCAGTGCCTAGTCTGGACGTTATACATATTGTATCTGCTCATGGCACCCGGGCTCCAACCTAGCTGCAAGGACACACTAGCTGCTATGGAGGTGGAAGATAGAGTCTTTACCCGTTATTCAGATACATTTTGGAGGGTCTATTATTAAAGGAAGAAAGGGAGAATGGGTGTTGCGGGGCAGCTGAAGAGTCTGTCAGAGAAGATTTTGAGCGGAGAAGTAGTGTGATCTGACGTATTTTTCTAAGAGACTGCTCTAAACACTGTCTTGAAAAAAATCACCTGGAGGACCGAGGATGGAAGTAAAGAGACTAGTTAGGAGGTGATTTTAGTAACCCAGGTAATGAATAATGGCACAGGCTAGGGTGGCAGGAATGAAGATGGTGAGAATCATATAGGTTCTGGATATATTTCAAAGTAAAGCTAGAAAGATTTATTTTTTAATTAAAAAGTTTTATTGAGGTATAGTTGATGTATAATATTATGCAAGTTACAGGTGTACACTCTAGTGATTCACAGTTTTTAAAGGTTATACTCCATTTATAGTTATTATAAAATATTGGCAATATTTCCTGTGTTGTACAACGTATCCTTGTAAGCTTATTTTATGCATAATATTAAAAGTTTGTACCTCCTTAGAAAAATTTCTTTTAAATTTTTATGGATAGAAGTATGAGATGTGATAAAAAGAAAAAGGAGTCAAAGATGACTGAAAATTTCTGATGTGTGTACCAAAAAATGGACTTAATCATTCACCAAGATAGGAAAGACTGGGTAAAGGGTAGATTTTGGTGTAAAATTAAGAATTTGCTTTTAGACATATTGAGTTTGAGATGACTATCAGACACCAAAAAGGAATGTCTAGAAGGAAGTTGGACTTTTGACCTCCCATTTGGGAAGAAGATTAGGCCTGGAGATACAAACTGGGGAGTTGTCAGTGTTTAGATGATGTTTGAAGCCACACTCAGATGTAATGACCTTCTTCCAGTCACTGGTGTAGTTAAGATCTTTGTCTGTTTATGACAAAGCCTATGCTTTCCCCACTAGGCAACACTAGTGATCCAGCTCTCCGTTTCCTAGGAACAGCTCATCTGTCTTCTCAGACCCACTGTGAATCACTCCACCCCTCCCACTCTCCCCCCACACCCATTTAAACTTTAGTTTGTGCCTTTACTATTTCACTAGAGAAAGGAAACAAAATATATTCCAGTCAGGCAGAGAGACTGCACAGAAAGGGGTGCCCTCTCAAGTCCTTGTTATTCAGAAACTCCTAAAAGTTAACCATAGGACATGAGATGAAAACAGAGCCGAAAAGAGAAGCTGGTGAAATGGGATCACCTGGGAAAAGGCACTGTGAGTCTGTGAAGGCACGAGGCATAGACAGAACAGTGGGGTGAAGTGGTGGCTGGGGCAGGTCGTGGAGGTTGTCGGGGCAACAGAACGAAGAATAAGGCAGAGCTCAGGAAGCCCGACGACCAGCTTCTGGGACTTTGCATGCTGTGCAAGGGGTGGGACAGTCCTGTATTTCGGAGCCCTGTTGACCTGGTCAAGACTACCACTGGGAGGGGCTGTCCATTGTGCAGCTGCTAAGAACAACTTGTATCAAGGTATCATGGGGATTGAGGAAACACTGGAGCGGAATTTGAGGACTTACAGTAAATTTCCTTTAACTTTTAGCATCTCTTAGTTTCTACTCTGTCTATGTTAGCTGAAAAAGATGAGCGAGACTCTAGAACAACGGAGAAAATGGAGAATGCCGTCCTGAAGCTTTGCTTCTGTGGTCCTTCTTCTGGAACTCACTTTCCTGATGACCTGCGTTCAGCTGGCACATGGAGACAAGGGATTTTTCTGTCCTCCTACACTAGAGGCCTCATTGTAGGTTGAAGAGTGCCCCCCTTCCCCCCGCCCTACCTCCTCCACCAACTTCAGTGTTGAAGTCCTAGGTCCCAGCACCTCAGAATGTGACCTTATTTGGAAATTGGGTCATTGCACTTCTAATTAGTTAGATGGAGATGAGGTCATGAAAGTGGGCCCTAATCCAGTAGTTCTAGTGTACTTATGCAAAGGGGAAATTAGGACACAAAGCCATGCATAGAGGGAAGATGATGTAAGTGGACAGAGGGAGGAGAGAGTTATGTACCAGCTGCAGAGAGAGGCCTAGAACAGATCCTTCGCTCACAGCCCTCAGAAGGAACTTCAGAGTATAGTTGAGGTGCCATGCTGTGTGAGTTTCTGCCGTGTAGCAAAGTGACTCAGTTATACAATGCTTATACGTTTTTACATTCTTTTCCATTATGGCTTATCCTGGGATATTGAACATAGTTCCTTGTGCTATACCATAGGACTGTGTTGTTTATCCATTCTGTATATAATAGTTTGTATCTGCTAACCCCAAATTCCCAATCCATTCCCCTCATCCCCTGCCTCCTTGGCAAGCAAAAGTCTATTCTCTATGTTTCTGAGTCTGTTTCTATTTTGTAGTTAAGTTCATTTATGTCATATTTTAGATTCCACATGTAACTGATGTCTTACGGTATTTGTCTCTCTGACTTACTTTAGTATAAAGTCACATCCATGTTGCTGCAAATGGCATTATTCCATTCTTTTTTATGGCCAAGTAATATTCCATTGTCTATATGTACCACATTTTCTTTATCCATTTATCAGTCAATGGACATTTAGGTTGTTTACATGTCTTGGCTATGTGTATGGTGCTGCTATGAACATTGGGGTGCATGTATCTTTCTGAATTATAGTTTTGTCTCAATATNGCAAATGGCATTATTCCATTCTTTTTTATGGCCAAGTAATATTCCATTGTCTATATGTACCACATTTTCTTTATCCATTTATCAGTCAATGGACATTTAGGTTGTTTACATGTCTTGGCTATGTGTATGGTGCTGCTATGAACATTGGGGTGCATGTATCTTTCTGAATTATAGTTTTGTCTCAATATATGCACAGGAGTGGGATTGCTGGATCGTGTGGTAATTTGAATTTTAGTTTTTTGGGGAACCTCTATACTGTTTTCCATCGTGGCTGCCCTTATGTACATCCCCACCAACAGTGTAGAAGGGTTCTCTTTTCTCTCCCCACCGCTCCAGGATTTGTTACCTGTAGACTTTTTAATGACGGCCATTCTGACTGGTCTTAGGTGGTACTTTGTGGTAGCTTTGATTTGCATTTCTCTCCTGATTAATGACACTGAGCATCTTTTCATGTGCCTATTGACAGTTTGAATTTCTTCTTTGGAGAGATGCCTATTTAGGTCCTCTCCCCATTTTTCAACTGGACTGTTTGTTTTATTGTTCTTGTTGAGTTCTATGTCAACACCTTGATTTAAGACTTCTAGCCTCCAAAAGGAAAAGACAATAAATTTCTGTTGTTTAAGTCACCCAGTTTGTGGAGCTTTGTAACAGTAGCCCTAGCAAACTTTTTACAGGCCTCCATCCACATCACTGCAACAGGTATCCACAACAGGATACCAGACTTAGCCTGAGGACAAAGCATTTATGCAAAAAATGTTTCCTTCTCTCCAATATGTTGAGAAGTCTTGTTCTATGTACCCAAGATTTTGTCTTTGATGATGCTCTTTAGAACCTGAGAATCTTTTTCCCAGCAGCACCATGGCCCTGATCAAAGAGATTCATGGCGTACATGTATAGCTTAAAGAAAGTGGACTATCCCAGTTCAGGGGAGAAAGAAGAACAGTTTAAATCAGTGGTCTCAACCTTTTTGGCACCAGGGACTGGTTTCATGGCAGACAATTTTTCCATAGATGGGGAGAGGGGTGGTTTCAGGATGATTCAGGTGCAACAGTGGGGAGCAGTGGTACATACAGATGAAGCTTTGCTGACTTCCTGCTTCTCACCTCCTGCTGTGTGGCCTGGTTCCTAATAGGCCATAGATTGGCACTGGTCTGTGGCCTGGGGGTTGAGGACCCCTAGTTCAAATGATGCTGGCAAGTTTGCCCACCATCCCCCTCAGCAGATTTATGCTTCAGAATGAGTAGGAGCCAAGAGGCAGGAATCTGCTGTTCCAACCTACTGTTTGCTCCTGCTCTTGATTCCGGCCTGCCTTCACATGAAAGTCCCTTTCCAGGAAAGGGTGATTCCTCTGTATAAAGACCTGGTTTTCATTGTTTGGGGTTTAAGTTATTTTACTTTATAAGATGACTCTAACACCCATCCCTGCATAGGCAGTGGCACTGCAAAAATACTGCCATGGGGATACTTCTGGTGGACACAGTGGCATGTGAGGGATCCCCATGCGAGTGCTGGACTCCCTGTGTGGATTAGAACAGGCTCAAAGGCCAGTTAGAAGATGCCATGTGGGGAGTGTTTATGAAATTATTTTTTTCCTCATGCAAGTCAAAGACAACAATGAATGGATAGTTCTTGTGTGAAAGAGCAGGAAGATCATCTAAGTTTAATTTTTAAATGTCTCTTTTATACATAGCAAACCTATGTGGAACCCAATGTAGAAATCAGATAAAGGGGGAACTTCCCAAGGCCAGGGTCACACTGGTCAAATATCTCAAGGTAGCTCATTCAGCTGAGTGAACTGAGCTGGGTAGATCTCTGTTGAGATGGAGAGAGTGTCCCTGGTCTTAAGAGGCAGCCACTAGATGGCTTCAGCCCTGCAGGAAGGGGTCCCAGTGTTACCAGATCTACTTCCAAGGGAAGCCAGGAAGCTAGAATATGTGACTGCGCCTGGTTTCTAAAGTGCTGCTTTGTGATGGACACTGCTAAAAAAAAATGAAAAGGCCAGCCATAGACTGAGAGAAAATATTTGTAAAACACATATCCAAGAAACAACTTTATCCAAAATATACAAAAAAGTTGACAATAAGAAAACAACCCGATTTAAATGGGCCAAGGATCTGCACAGACACATCATTAAAGAAGATGTACAGATAGCAAATAAGCATATAAAAATATGCTCAGTATAATATAACCCATGGGAATTGCCAGTAAAAACAGTGAGATGCCATTACACACTTCTTAGAACGGCTAAAATCACAAACACTGTTGCTGCTGCTGCTGCTGCTGCTAAGTCGCTGATAACACCAAATGCTGATAAAGATGTGGAGCAGTAGGAGTTCTCATTCATTGCTTGTGGGAATGCAAAATGGCACAGCCCCGCTGAAAGACAGTTTGGCAGTTTCTTCCCAAACTAAACATAATCTTACCATATGCTTCAGCAACAGTGTTCCTTGGTATTTACCCCAATGATTTGAAAACTTGTGTTCACACAAAACCCTGCACATAAATGTTTATAGCAGCTTTTTCATAATTGCCCAAACTTAGAAGCAACCAAGATGTTCTTCAGTAGGTGAATGGATAAATAAACTGTGAGACATCCATAGTGCTAAAAAGAAATGAGCTATCAAGCCATGAAGAGACATGGAGGAATCGTAAATGCATATTGCCCAGTGAAAGAAGCCAATCTGAAATCACTACGTACTGTCTGACTCCAGCCATATAACATTCTGGAAAAGGCAAAACTATCAAGACAGTAAGAAGATCAGTGGCTGCTAAGGCTTGGGAGGATAGAGGGATGAATAGGCAGAGCAAAGGGGATTTTTAGGGCAGAGAAACTAGTTTGAGTGATACCGCAAGGCTGGGTACATGGCATGAGTATTTACAAAACCCATAAAATATACAATACGAAGAGTGAACCCCAATGTAAACTATGGACTTTAGTTAACAGTCATGTATCTGTTCTGATTCATCAGTTGCAATAAATATATCACACTGACGCAAGATGCTAATAATAATAAAGGAAACTGGGAGCCAGAGAGAAGTGAGAGGAAAGAGTTAGTATCTGGGAACTCTGATTTTTGGTTCATTTTTTCCGTAAACCTAAGACTGCATAAAAAAAATTATTGATTTAAAAATTCCTGATTTTGAAAGCTTAGCAACCAACTCAATAGGTAAGGAAAACAAAACCATTGTACAGGTCAAGGAAAATACTCATTTGCAAGCTGAGCATGAACTGCTTGATTTTGACCTCTGCCCCAGGCCCCTCTCCCTGGTGGCTCAGACCATAAAGAATCTGCCTGCAATGCAGGGAGCCTGGGTTTAATCCCGGGGTTGTGAAGATCCCCTGGAGAAAGGAATGGCAGCCCACTCCAGGATTCTTACCTGGAGGATTCCATGGACAGAAAAGNCTGCTTGATTTTGACCTCTGCCCCAGGCCCCTCTCCCTGGTGGCTCAGACCATAAAGAATCTGCCTGCGATGCAGGGAGCCTGGGTTTAATCCCGGGGTTGTGAAGATCCCCTGGAGAAAGGAATGGCAGCCCACTCCAGGATTCTTACCTGGAGGATTCCATGGACAGAAAAGCCTGGAGGGCTACAGTCCACGGGGTCGACTGAGCGACTAACACTTTGACTTTCATCAGGTCCCTGCAGCAGCCCAGTAGGCACTGCCACCAGATGCCAGGCTCCATGGACACAGCAGGAAAACCACGTTGCTCCTCCAGTCTCCATCTGTAGAGACAGGGAACTGAGGCCCAGAAAGCGGGGACTGGCCCAGGGTGACCTGGATGATTAGGGACAGAGTTCAGACTGAGACCCCAGGCTTCTGCCCTCAGTTTCTTCCCCAAGAAGTCTTTCCTGAGGCCTCAGGCCCTCAGCTTCCTTTCCTTCCATTGCTTAATCAAAGAGAAAGGGCCACCCGGTTCATTTTAATAGAGGCAAAACTGAATCCTTGAGGCTTGGACTTGGCAAAAGGAAGGTAAAAATGGAGTGGAGAGATTAGCCAAACAGACAAAGATAAATTCTTCCAGCAGGGAGCTTCCTGCAAAGCCATAACGACACTCAATGTTTCAAACACAAGTCAGAGGTGGAGACTGACTGTGTGTTGAAAACAGTTGGGTGACACAAAGGATTTGAGGGGGAACGAAGCCTAATGTTTATGGAGTACTGATGAGTAATGATAGCTGTCATTACGGACCACTAACTCTGTGTCAGGCACAGTATATGTTCCAGGCTGGGTTATCCTCAGCAACACCGTACAAGGCAGGCGTCATTCCATCATTGCCATTTCACGAGACAACTAAAGCACACAGGGGTTAGTTGTTGGCCCAGCATTATATAGGCACTAAACAGTAAGGCTTGGATTTGAATTCTGGTGGTATGACTCCCCACCCCCTGCTATAATGCCTCTTTAACACCTACCAAGTGCCCAAATTGGTAGTGTGGTGTTTTGACTATGTAATTGAATGTCCACATAGCCCACTGAGGCAGCTGCAATTGGTTATAAACATTTGTGGTCAGATATTCTGGCTTTGGGCTTCCCTGGTGGTCCAGTGTAAAGAATCTGCCTGCTAATGCAGGAGCCACAGGTTCGGTCCCTGGGTTGGGAACATCCCCTGGAGAAGGAAATGGCAACGCACTCCAGTATTCTTGCGTGAGAAAACCCATAGACAGAGAAGCCTGGCGGGCTACAGTCCATGGGGTTGCAAGAGAGTCAGACACGACTTAACGAGTGAACAATAACAATAATTCTGGCTTCAACACATACCGGCTGTTGTTTTCAGGCACCTGAAACAACTTAGCCTCTCTGTGCCTCAGTTTCCCACCTGCAAAATTGGGCTGATAACAGTGTCAACCTCATGGGGCAACTATGAGGTTTAGAAGAGGTAATGTGCCTGAGAAACCTAGCGTTTTTCTTCCCATTTAATAAATGGGAAGAATGAGTTTCCGAGAGATTATGTCACTTGCCAAAGATCACACAGCTGGTGAGTATATTGCCTTCTTGGACAGAGGGGAGAAGGGAGTTGGGGGCTGCTTCTGAAATGAATGTAATTCACTCTAAAATGAATGTAATTTGGACACCAAATGCAGCGGAGAGCATCGGATTCTAATAGAGAAAATATGATTTAGTGGTTGGTTTTTAAACTAAACAAATTTACTGTGGTCTCTAAATGAGTCTCATGACAAGACCAAAACATTTCTTTAGCCCCAGATTACCAATATCATATGTTAAGGAGAGAAAGCCAGATGGCTCTTAAGCTGGTGTCAGTAGAAATATATATAGGTGGGTTGTTTTTTATAGCTGTTGGCATATAAAATAAGTCATTATTCTAAATAGAAAAATATTGATGATGTCATCGAGGCCATTGAAAGAACATCAACCTGATCTGATGAACCGGGAAATCAATAGATACTTTCCAAACAAGATGACATGCCTTTTTAATTGGTTGTGTGAGTGTGATATACTGTGTACTGCAAAGTTCAAAGTTAATTCTCACTGGTTTGGGGTTTTGATTGTTGTTTCTGTATGCAGGCACTTTTTGATCCACTTAGTGTGATAGTAATAGCGATAATAGTACCTTCTGTGTGTGTTTTCATTCCAGCAGGGACAAAGTCATAGGTATCTTTGTCAGCAACATAATAAGATTGGCATTTCTACCTACTTTGTTGGAGGTCAAGGGAAGGCTGGTGTAGGTTTGACCTACATCTAACGCATGAGACACCAACCAAGAATTATCCTATTTCCCATAGGATATTAATTCAGAGGCAGGTGGCTCAGTAGATAAACTTGATTGATTCTGGTTGTGGGGTCTCTGAGCTATTGCCTTGGCCCCAAATAAGTTCCAGTGGACTGTGTGTACACCCTGTCACTGAAGCGCACCTGGTTGAAAAGGTCTTGGGATCAGAGAGAGAGAGAGAGGTTTATGGGTCAGGGAGGTGGTGTCTTGCTGCTGTGCCGTGTGGCTTCTGCTCAGGAAAGTGAAAGTGAAAGTTGCTCAGTCATGTCCCACTCTTTGTGACATCGTGGACTATACAGTCCATGGAATTCTCCAGACCAGAATACTGGAGTGGGTAGCCATTCCCTTCTCCAGGGGATCTTCCCAACCCAGGGATCAAACCCAGGTCTCCCACATTGCAGGTGGATGCTTAACCAGCTGAGCCACCAGGGAAGCCCTGTGTTCAGGACTTGTGCAGTGATTTTCTGGCACANTCGATAATAGTACCTTCTGTGTGTGTTTTCATTCCAGCAGGGACAAAGTCATAGGTATCTTTGTCAGCAACATAATAAGATTGGCATTTCTACCTACTTTGTTGGAGGTCAAGGGAAGGCTGGTGTAGGTTTGACCTACATCTAACGCATGAGACACCAACCAAGAATTATCCTATTTCCCATAGGATATTAATTCAGAGGCAGGTGGCTCAGTAGATAAACTTGATTGATTCTGGTTGTGGGGTCTCTGAGCTATTGCCTTGGCCCCAAATAAGTTCCAGTGGACTGTGTGTACACCCTGTCACTGAAGCGCACCTGGTTGAAAAGGTCTTGGGATCAGAGAGAGAGAGAGAGGTTTATGGGTCAGGGAGGTGGTGTCTTGCTGCTGTGCCGTGTGGCTTCTGCTCAGGAAAGTGAAAGTGAAAGTTGCTCAGTCATGTCCCACTCTTTGTGACATCGTGGACTATACAGTCCATGGAATTCTCCAGACCAGAATACTGGAGTGGGTAGCCATTCCCTTCTCCAGGGGATCTTCCCAACCCAGGGATCAAACCCAGGTCTCCCACATTGCAGGTGGATGCTTAACCAGCTGAGCCACCAGGGAAGCCCTGTGTTCAGGACTTGTGCAGTGATTTTCTGGCACACCTTCCTAAGAACCAAGACCTGGTAAACATGCAAATGCTTTGTCCCTGAAGGACTTGCTAGCCCTTCCTGTGTTTCTCGGTGTCTTTCCCTGATTTCACATGGTTTGGTATACATTTCCTTTGAGAAAGTGACTGTACCTCCAGAGAGACCCATTTTAAGGAAGAGGTATGAGTGGATTCTGAAAATTTCCTGGGAAATCAGTGCTAGAAGGAACCTGAGAAATGACATAGTCCCCCTCTTCATCAATGAGGAAGAGTTTCAGCTTATAAAGCAGCCTAAAAACATGGGCGGTATATCAAGCTAATTTTAAAAACTGTAATGTTTGCTTTTGTAATGATGTATTTAATTATGCAATATAATTTGAATGATAATAGAGAAAAAAGTAAAATAACTTGACCTCTGTGAAAGTCCTTTCTGGAGTTTCACCTTTTGGAGAAAATGATATTTGAAAGAAAGGGAGGAAAAGTCAGAGGATTGGAAGAGGGGAAGAAGAGGACAGGGGGATGAGAGAGAGAGGAGAGACTGACAAGAAGGCTCCCATACCAGCATCTTAGTCCTCACACCACCTGCCTCCCCAGTATCCCAGTGCTTTGTCCTGGCTGCAGGGAATGGTTCCTGTTGACCACTGTGGAAGCTTTCCATAGGCAAAGATACACTGATGTTTCTCTCTGTATTTCCTCAGCTTCGCTGGGTGATGTCTGATTGCTTTCCCCCAGGAAGCAAAAGCAGTAAGCCCCCAGTTGTTATGAAATGAGAGCGGGTAGAAATCTGATTGACGGGGGCTGAGGAAAGTCGTATATGGAGCCTGGAAAGGGGAGAGGTCAAAGACCGTGGCCAAGTGGGTGGGCTGGGAAGTAGGGCAGGACACTCCCATGCTCTCTTCAGAAAGTTCTCCAGCCCCTGCAGAGGGTCCCTGCGCACGGAGTACTCACATTAGAAGACAAAGCAGCTGTCATGCTCCAGACCAACCCCATATTTATAGTGACCAACCCGGCCTGAGATTTACAAGCTCAGCCCTTAGGAGGGAAGCGCCTAAGAACACACACCAAACCCTGAGATGAAGTGGGTCCATCACTCCACACCTTATCACCTCTTCATCCATCAGAATGACAGTTTTTATGGCCTTCTTCCCAGCCCAAGGTCAGCCAGAGGGCAGCTGGGCTTCTCTTGTTTTCCCTCATACTGAGAATGCTCGGCGACCTTGCTGCACTCTTTCCCACCACGCCTCTTGGAGGATTTTTCCTGCCTACTCTTAGCTGTTGATTATTGGTGTCCAGTCCTTGCTGCGAAGGTGGCGACCCATCCTGGGGGCTCTTTGGCTGGTTTTAGTTCAACTGATTACAGTTGCCAGTCAGATGTCCCTTCTCCCTTGAGGCACTGTCAATACCACCCTAGGTAACCCCCTGCCAGAATACGTCTGGGGGAAGCATCCCATCACATTACAGAAAGGGGCTTAAATGCAGAAGCTCATTATACTTTCTCTATAGAATTGTGACCTTGACCAGGTTCCCTGGGATTGAGTTTCCTCCTGTTGGACAGCAGCAGCAACAATACTAATCATTAGAAGAAGCACTAACATTTACGCTGCTCTTATGTGTCCAGCACTATTAGTGTTTAGTGTGAGTCAAATCTCAAGAATCCTGCCATGCAGGTATGAGTATTATAACCCTTTTCACAGTTGATGAGACTGAGGCCTAGGGTGTTTAAAATGTCTCATCTACGGTTCGCTCAGCAGAACTTGGGGCCCAGGCAGCATGATTTTGGTTTAGAGGCCTCAGAGAGTTTGCAAAGCTGTTTCACTGATTCCTTAGTATAGTTCCAGAAAGGAAGCCCGGTAAGAATGATAATTCCCATTTTTCAAATAAGAAAACTGACTCTCAGAATTTAAAAGATGTCCAGGGATAGCTGGCTTGGGCAGAACGGCACCTGGAACCTGTTCCTTTTTGGTAAATCTAGACCTCTTAGCTCTGAGGCCCTGCAGGGTGTAGCTCTCGGCCAGGCAATCCCTGACGATCCTTCCAGAGCCTCATTCAAGACTATAAATTGGAAAGTGTGAAAGTGTTAGTCACTCAGTCGTGTCCCACTCTTTGTGACCCCATGGACTACAGCCCACCAGGCTCCTCTGTCCATGGGATTCGCCAGGCACGAATACTGGAGTGGGTCGCCACTCCCTTCTCCACACAAATTGGAGAATCACCTCTCTTGGCCATCGGGACAAATGTTCCTTCCATTTTTTAAACAGTGATTAGAATATAGGAAGGAAATTCTCCTCAGTGAAATGAAACAAGTTGCTTTATGTAGAAAAATCTTGCTGATAACCTCCTTAACAATGATGAGAAAAATCCAAAGCATTTGGTTGGATATTTTGTGGTTTTTTTTACAGAACTCTTTAAAGGAAGCCTAATATTTACTCAGAATTGCCCTATCTACAGAATATTAATTAGGAAATGATTAAAGGATATTGGATTGCCTTCCATTCATTGCCTCAATTATTTATGAAGAATGCATATTTATGGAAATGCTCATTTTGTCATCTTTGAATCTATTAGCTTTCATACTGGGTTGCATTTTGTCAGGTTGCCCCAAAATCCAGTGGCTAAATAGGACCTAAATCTATTAAATATTGACTCCAGCTCTGCCAGGCAGAAATGTTCCTCTGTTAATAATGCAAGTCTATTAAGCATCATTGATACTGTAAGTGAGACAACTTCGTGTTCAAATGGCTAAGTTTACTCTCAGGCAAGGGAGCAGAAAGGGGTTTTCCAATTTGATGTCAGTGAGTTTCTTCTACCATGGGATTCTTGTGAAAGAAAAAAAAAAAAACTGACCAAATTAAAATTGGCCTGTGGGCTTTGTTTTTTATTTCCTGTAGCTAAAAGTGTGTAAATGAAACTGCACTAAATAAAACACAATAATTTGTCCCTGAAATTAGCAAGCACACGTTTCACCCATAAAACCGTTGCTCTGTGATGTGAGACTGGATTTCATTTCAGTGGTGTTGATTTATTGTTTGATTTGTTTTATTTTGAGGAGGTGGGGATAAGACCACTGCAGGACAGATCTATTAAAATGGTTGACAAGAAGAGATTTGAGAAGGTTTATTAATCTTTAAAAATCTGAGTCAGTGAGTTGAAAATGTTTAAATGTTAGGAAGAATTATAAAAGAACTTAAAGATGTATATATTCAATTTAAACCAAAAATATTTGATGGCAGTTTGGAGATATCTTCTTGTCTCTATTCCATTCTTCTTTTTAAGGTCATTTTCTATGCCCTTACTTTTTGTGTTTAAGGGAGATTGGTTTGCCATGCAGGTTGAGAGTCTGGTGTATTAGGACACCTTGACTGGCTTTGAGAGAGCCTAGCTTCTGCCTGTATAAACAACCACCACCACCATCACCCCCACCCCCAAAGACCCTATTCTTCCCCTGCTCATCACATCTGTGTGCATCCTCCGATAGGAGCCAGTGTAAATGGGAAAAAAGGGAAGCATTTTGATTAGAAGTGCAAACCAGGGGGCAATATGAAGAGAGGGGTTAGAATTTGCAGCTACCTTCTTGGGCTGGTTGTTAAATTTCTCTGGAAAGACAGGTAAAAAGGCAGAAACCATCAGAGCAGCTTGAAAGTAACTTGGCAAATTGCTAGACACAAGGATTAGTTGCATTGGATCATAGATAATACTTAGTGTTACTCTGCCAAGCAAATTACTCAGTTAAGATTCTGGGTTCCATTGATGACCTGACTCAACTCAACTGGCTTTAATGAATAGAAAAAAGAACATGTTGGTTCATGTGGCTGAAAATTTCACGAATAGGCTGGTTTCAGTTATGAAGTAGTCCCAGGGGCCCAAATGATGTCACCATCCTCCTTCTCTTCACTCTGTTCTTTCCCAGATGGTCTCATGATGAGGCTCTATGGAGTAGCAAGATGGTTGCTGGCAATGAGTCCAAGGGAAAAACATTAGCTTCTCTCCCAGGATACCCAGCAGAAATGCCACTGTGTCTCATTGCCTCTGGTTGGGCCACCTGACCATCCTTGAACCCATCACCAGGTCTAGGGGAATGAATGCTCTCATTGGTCAGGCCTGCATCGTAGACCCACATTTGGGACCAAGAGAAACAAAATCTACCCAAGTACACAAATTGAGAGAGAAGGATCAAGTGGTTTCACAGAGGGAGAAAGGATGGTTGGAAAACCACATGGCAGGAACAGCAGAAAGCGTGGTGTTCTCAAAGAGGCAGGTTAACAGAGAGACAGAGCAGGGCCAACACCAGGTGGCAGCTGCTGTCTTAAGTTGGGACACACAAGGCACCCCTGTAGGGACACCAAGAAATAACTGCGAAACACTTCAAGGGGGCGCTGTCTGCCAGTTAACTGGATGGGAGACTTGGGCCATTGTGATGAGTACAAAAATGATGGCTTGGTTTTCCTTGCAAAGCGAGGCCTAGGGCATTTGATTACTCTTGGGACTCTAGAGAAGGCAGATGTCACTTAAAACAGAGTTGTATGAGTGTATGCAATAAAATCCCCACAACACTCTATTTAAACTCTAGTTATGGTTTGTTTTAGTACAGTTTTTAAATGGTTCTTTCTGGTAGAAATACAAATCCATTTATAGGGCGATTTGGAGGAGCTGGAGACAAAGAAGTCTTTATCCAAGGCAGTTATTAGGTTGAAATTTTCCAAGGCAACCTCAGCAGCTCAGAGATATGATTGCATTTGTCTCTTGAAATGAATTTAGTCCTTTTGGTGTCTGTAACTGTGACTTTTCTTTCTCATTCTTCATGTTGTATGTTTTAGTTTCCTGTCTTAGGCTTGCTAAAGGTTGGTAAATTTTGTCTTTTTGAGGAATCCACTTTGATTTTACTAGTCATATACATTTTGTTATTTAAATTTCTAAAATTAATCAATTCCAGCTTTTTTTCCCCTACAATCCCTCTTCTAACTTCCTATTACTTTATTTCTTGCTGTTTTTTCCCTTCTGTTCCATTGAGTTGCATGTTTAGTGTATTTATCTTCTTAATTAGTAAAGCTACATGTTTTCTTTTGAATACAGCTTTAGTCACTGTTCATTAATTTTTTTATATCAAGTGTCACTTTTCTGCCAATTTCTGGGTAATTTATCTTTCAATTTGATTTCTTCTTTGATTCAAGAATTTTTTAGAGTTATTTTAATTACCAGTGAATGAGTTTCATTGTTGTTAATACTGGATTCCTTTCATAACGATAAGCGAATACGACCAGCATTTTGGAGGTTTACAGTTTTATTTCTGGCCAAGAACACCATCAGTTTTTTTGTGAATATATATTAGACGTAAGAGGAAAAAGTATTTCCTTGTAACATATAGTTGTGCAAATATATGTACACGTGCACACATATGCACAAAAACACTTATATGTACTAGGTAGACGCAAGACATTCGTATGCTGGATAGACTCCATAGATTGTTTTTCTAAACCATTATATCCTTTTTTTACCCCAAAACTTAGACATTGAAATCGGAGAAAACCAAAGTCCCTCACTATGATCATGATGTTATCAAATTATTCTTATATGGTTAAAAGTTTTTCATATGATACATTTTACTGTCTTCAACAATTCACACTATTCCTCTTTACCTAATTTCATGTTTTTGGTCTTAAGTTTTACTTTATCTGACATTAATATCACCATTGTTTCATTTGGTCTGTATTAGTATTTAATGAATAGTTGCAGCTAGTCTTTATTTTCAAACTTTATTTTATTTAAGGGGCATAACTTATAAACCAACTAAATTTTTGGATTGTTGCTGGTTGATTTGTTTTTTTTAACCTAATCTTCAAGTCTTTGCTAACTGGGCTTCCCTGGTGGCTTAGATGGTAAAGAATCTGTCTACAATGCAGGAAACCTGGGCTGGATCCCTGGATCAGGAAGAAGGGAATGGCTGGATCATGGAATGGCTACACACTCCAGTATTCTTGCCTGGAGAATCCCCATGGACAGAGGAGCCTGGTGGGCTACAGTCCATGGGGTTGCAAAGAGTAAAACACAACTGGGCAATTTAACACTTTCAAGAAAACTATTTGCATTAATTGTGGTATCTGACATTTTTGCACAGATCCCATCCATGTTATTTTAGATTTTCTTTTTTTT
>SJYA01001305.1:1744267-1784156 GCA_006410615.1 Neotragus moschatus | reverse complement strand
GCCACCTGACCATCCTTGAACCCATCACCAGGTCTAGGGGAATGAATGCTCTCATTGGTCAGGCCTGCATCGTAGACCCACATTTGGGACCAAGAGAAACAAAATCTACCCAAGTACACAAATTGAGAGAGAAGGATCAAGTGGTTTCACAGAGGGAGAAAGGATGGTTGGAAAACCACATGGCAGGAACAGCAGAAAGCGTGGTGTTCTCAAAGAGGCAGGTTAACAGAGAGACAGAGCAGGGCCAACACCAGGTGGCAGCTGCTGTCTTAAGTTGGGACACACAAGGCACCCCTGTAGGGACACCAAGAAATAACTGCGAAACACTTCAAGGGGGCGCTGTCTGCCAGTTAACTGGATGGGAGACTTGGGCCATTGTGATGAGTACAAAAATGATGGCTTGGTTTTCCTTGCAAAGCGAGGCCTAGGGCATTTGATTACTCTTGGGACTCTAGAGAAGGCAGATGTCACTTAAAACAGAGTTGTATGAGTGTATGCAATAAAATCCCCACAACACTCTATTTAAACTCTAGTTATGGTTTGTTTTAGTACAGTTTTTAAATGGTTCTTTCTGGTAGAAATACAAATCCATTTATAGGGCGATTTGGAGGAGCTGGAGACAAAGAAGTCTTTATCCAAGGCAGTTATTAGGTTGAAATTTTCCAAGGCAACCTCAGCAGCTCAGAGATATGATTGCATTTGTCTCTTGAAATGAATTTAGTCCTTTTGGTGTCTGTAACTGTGACTTTTCTTTCTCATTCTTCATGTTGTATGTTTTAGTTTCCTGTCTTAGGCTTGCTAAAGGTTGGTAAATTTTGTCTTTTTGAGGAATCCACTTTGATTTTACTAGTCATATACATTTTGTTATTTAAATTTCTAAAATTAATCAATTCCAGCTTTTTTTCCCCTACAATCCCTCTTCTAACTTCCTATTACTTTATTTCTTGCTGTTTTTTCCCTTCTGTTCCATTGAGTTGCATGTTTAGTGTATTTATCTTCTTAATTAGTAAAGCTACATGTTTTCTTTTGAATACAGCTTTAGTCACTGTTCATTAATTTTTTTATATCAAGTGTCACTTTTCTGCCAATTTCTGGGTAATTTATCTTTCAATTTGATTTCTTCTTTGATTCAAGAATTTTTTAGAGTTATTTTAATTACCAGTGAATGAGTTTCATTGTTGTTAATACTGGATTCCTTTCATAACGATAAGCGAATACGACCAGCATTTTGGAGGTTTACAGTTTTATTTCTGGCCAAGAACACCATCAGTTTTTTTGTGAATATATATTAGACGTAAGAGGAAAAAGTATTTCCTTGTAACATATAGTTGTGCAAATATATGTACACGTGCACACATATGCACAAAAACACTTATATGTACTAGGTAGGCGCAAGACATTCGTATGCTGGATAGACTCCATAGATTGTTTTTCTAAACCATTATATCCTTTTTTTACCCCAAAACTTAGACATTGAAATCGGAGAAAACCAAAGTCCCTCACTATGATCATGATGTTATCAAATTATTCTTATATGGTTAAAAGTTTTTCATATGATACATTTTACTGTCTTCAACAATTCACACTATTCCTCTTTACCTAATTTCATGTTTTTGGTCTTAAGTTTTACTTTATCTGACATTAATATCACCATTGTTTCATTTGGTCTGTATTAGTATTTAATGAATAGTTGCAGCTAGTCTTTATTTTCAAACTTTATTTTATTTAAGGGGCATAACTTATAAACCAACTAAATTTTTGGATTGTTGCTGGTTGATTTGTTTTTTTTAACCTAATCTTCAAGTCTTTGCTAACTGGGCTTCCCTGGTGGCTTAGATGGTAAAGAATCTGTCTACAATGCAGGAAACCTGGGCTGGATCCCTGGATCAGGAAGAAGGGAATGGCTGGATCATGGAATGGCTACACACTCCAGTATTCTTGCCTGGAGAATCCCCATGGACAGAGGAGCCTGGTGGGCTACAGTCCATGGGGTTGCAAAGAGTAAAACACAACTGGGCAATTTAACACTTTCAAGAAAACTATTTGCATTAATTGTGGTATCTGACATTTTTGCACAGATCCCATCCATGTTATTTTAGATTTTCTTTTTTTTAGTCTTGCTTATTGTTTCTTCTTTTTTTTTTTTTTCTGGTTTCATATTTCTTGCATTCTTTTTCTGTTCTTTACTATAAAGGTCAATTACGTTTCTTATTTTCCTCCTAAATTGCTATTGCTAAGTCACTTCAGTCGTGTCCGACTCTGTGTGACCCCATAGACGGTAGCCCACCAGGCTCCCCCGTCCCTGGGATCTTCCAGACATAATCCAGCAGTAATATTTAAACATACCTCTCTAAATTCATAGTAAAAAATTAAATAATAATTGCACCCCTGCCCCTGCCCCCGAAGCACAAGATTTTTAGCATGTTTTTGCTTCCCTACTCTTTAGCCCTGTGCCTACTCCTTACCCTACTTTTATGCTTGCATGCTCAGTCGCTTTATTTGTATCCGACTCTTTGTGACCCTATGGACTGTAGCCTGCCAGGATCCTCTGTCCATGGGATTCTCAAAGCAAGAATCCTGGAGTGGATTGTCATGCCTTCCTCTAGGGGATCTTCCTGGCTCAGCGTGGAATTCCCATCTCTTAAGTCCCCTGCCTTGGCAGGTGTGTTCTTTACCACTAGAGACATAAGGGAAGCCCACTCTACTTCTGGGTATTGTTTAATTAATATGGCATTTTATTTCCAACCAATTATTAAATTTTTATTCCAGTTACCTCATTCTTTTCAAATATTTTTTATTAATACTTACATTATAATTTATGACTGCATTATTATGAGGGTATTTTTAGAGGTCTTATGGTGCAGAGGATAAGTGTGCAGGCTCCAGAGTCAATCCATCTGAGTGCAAATCCTGGCTATATGACCTTGGGTAAGTTACCCATCCCTCAAATAAAAGTAATAGTAAAATTTGATTTTTTTTTCCCTACAATGTGAAGAAAGTAAGTTATATATATAACATACTTAGAAAAACACCTGAGACACAATAAGCAGACAAAAACTTTTAGACAGTATTATTATTATCTAATTAGATTTAGTTGGAAATTATTGCATTAGGCATTTGATCACCCCTAATTCTTATATTCCATTGGCTTTTATCTTGAGATCTGTATTCTAATTTTATTTTTATTTGACATGCACATTTTATTAAGTAATTCTTTTAGAAAACAGTCTTTTTTTTTTTTTTGCTTCCCAATGCCTTGGTCAGGTAGATAGTTTTGAAATTATCATCCTTTACTTACCAGACAGGAAAATCAATGACAGTCTCATTCTGTTCTCTGTGTAAGTGAGTGGTTTTCTCTTTATCCTCTGATTTCAGAAACTTTACCCAGATATGTCTAGAGGTTTTGGTCTGTTTATTTTAAATCTGCCCGACTTTTAGTAAGCCTTTTTTGATATGAAAATGCAAGTCATTTTTTTTTAGGTCAGGAAAATTTTCTTCTGCAATGTGTTTGATTATTGTCTTCCACCTTTTCCTTTCTTTTCTCCTGAGCTTCTGTTATTTCACGTTAGGTTTCCTGAGTCTGTCCTCCATATCACTGATCCTTTCACTCATTGCCATTTCTTTGCATTTTTGCTATGTTGGGAGACCATTTGTCTATTTCATTTTCTAAATCACTAGTTTGATATCCATCATGGTCCAGTCTATTGTTCGATTTCCTTGTTCTATTTTAATATTTAGGGGTTTTTCTTTCTTTTTTTTTTTCCAGAAACTTTTAGGGGGTTGGGTTGTTTTAGAAACATCATTTTTTATCACTTTAGGAGTTTTCATTTTAGTTTACTATTTTGTTTCTATCATATTATAGCTTATTTCTATCATTAAGTCATCCTTAGTAAGTGCCACCTTTCTGGTTTTCCCTTGGTCTCCTGTTTTGGAGGCTGCTGGTTTCATTTGCAGTCTTTCCTTGTTTATTTACATTAGCATATGTGAGTTGTTTTGGCACCTGAGTAGGTCAGGCTAACAGTATCTCCTGACCATACACGTATGGTGGGTAAGATTGGCAGGTGACCAAAGGGAAAGCAGATTATTTTTCCCATCAGTTACCAACAGAATAGCACACTGAATTTTGTCGTGTAGACTATGGGAACAGCTCTCAAGGACTTCATGATTCTCCACAATGACAGAGATGTGCTGTCCCCAGCCATAGAAAGGAAGCTGTTCATTCTAAGATGGATATGGACCAGTGGGAAGGCCCAGGACTGCACACAGCCAGCAGGTGGTATAGTTCCTTTGCCTGTGCTAAGTGCATGCTTGGGCTCAGCTGCCTGGCAGCCCTGGGAGAGGTAGTCTTTGTCCCAGAGCCCTTCAAAGGCAGCTCATACCTCCAGTTCCTTTCCCCACCAACCCCCTAGGGCTGAAAACATGGAAAGCTACCCCTGTTGGCCCCTCATGTGCACCTCTTCTCAAGAACCTTTCTCTTCCCAAACAAACCCTACAGATTCCCGCCATGCTCAGCAGTAGACCTCCCTCAGGATGAAGGATGAATCGATCCCTAAAGCCAGGGGTCTCCTAGAGTTGTATTTGACCTTAAGTAACCCCTAAGACACAATTCAGTGCTAGAAAATCCTGTTGGGAAGGAAAAAATATTTTTAAGGAAAAGTAGGACATTATCTCTTTCTAATTCAGAGAGAGAGGTCGATTGACATGTACAGATTTATACAACAAAGCTATGCAGGTTTTTTCTGTGATACCTGAAGAGGGAGGACTCAGAGGAGCAAAAAAAGCCAAGCGTCCTACCTCTATGGATTTTTTTTTTTTTTTTTTAAGGCTCAACATTCGGAAAACGAAGATCATGGCATCTAGTCCCATCACTTCATGGGAAATAGACGGGGAAACAGTGGAAACAGTGTCAGACTTTATTTGGGGGGGCTCCAAAATCACTGCAGATGGTGACTGCAGCCATGAAATCAAAATACGCTTACTCCTTGGAAGAAAAGTGATGACCAACCTAGATAGCATATTCAAAAGCAGAGATATTACTTTGCCGACTAAGGTCCGTCTAGTCAAGGCTATGGTTTTTCCAGTAGTCATGTATGGATGTGAGAGTTGGACTGTGAAGAAGGCTGAGCGCCAAAGAATCGATGCTTTTGAAATGTGGTGTTGGAGAAGACTCTTGAGAGTCCCTTGGACTGCAAGGAGGTCCAACCAGTCCATAGTGAAGGAGATTGGCCCTGGGATTTTTTTGGAAGGAATGATGCTAAAGCTGAAGCTCCAGTCCTTTGGCCACCTCATGCAAAGAGTTGACTCATTGGAAAAGACTCTGATGCTGGTAGGGATTGGGGGCAGGAGGAAAAAGGGACGACCGAGGATGAGATGGCTGGATGGCATCACTGACTCAATGGGCGTGAGTCTGAGTGAACTCCGGGAGTTGGTGATGGACAGGGAGGCCTGGCGTGCTGGGTTCATGGGGTTGCAAAGAGTCAGACAGGACTGAGCGACTGAACTGAACTGATATTTTCTTATATGTATTTATTTATGTTTATTTTTATTTTTTTCCGTCTCAGGTGTACATGAGTTCCCAATCTTGAAACCCACCTCCCACCTCCCACCCCATATCAACTCTCTGGATCATCCCCATGCATGTGGCTGGTGCTGGTATTTGCCTCTTCAGTGGGCATCCCCACCTCCTTATTCCCAGTTAGCCATACTCCAGAGGAAGAGTTAGAATTAGCCTGAGTCAGTCATGGAAACTCCATCCCCCTTTGCCAGACTTACTCTCCAGCCTTCCTTGTGGCTAAAGAGGGTCATGATGAGTTCTAGCTGAAGACACTTTAAGATACATGCTTTGGAGGAGTTCTTTTCCTCCCTTCATTCTTCATGGGACGATGGTTCAAAAGTGATGCCAATGCTTGGTAATCATTTTCTGATCAGAAAAACAACAGCAGCAATAGGACAAATCATGAAAAACCAACACATTTAAGAGGCTGAATTAACCTATGTTGGAAAAATCAGGTTGTTGATGATAGAAGTGAGTCTCTAACCATTATAAAGTACACTAAGTCATCGTGTAGATTACTTACAGCTTGAGGAAGAAGTGAAGTGAAGTCGCTCAGTCGTGTTCAACTCTGCCACCCCATGGACTGCAGCCTCCCAGGCTCCTCCATCCATGGGATTCTCCAGGCAAGAGTACTGGAGTGGGGTGCCATTGCCTTCTCCAGGGGATCTTCCCGACTCAGGGATTGAACTTGGGTCTCCTGCATTGCAGGCAGACACTTTGCCCTCTAAGCCACCAGGGAAGCCCCACTTATAGCTTAGTCTACTATATTTGACTATTCTACTATTTGTAATTTAAAGCATTTTTAGATCTCTTCTTTCCTTTATCTTTGTATCATCCTTTATCTCTATTTCCAGGCTGAAATTCTAGGGAACATGCATAAATAGTCAAGAATCTATGCTTATATGGGATGCTTTCATGCCTTTTAGTCTATTCTTACNGTGATATTATTATTATGTTAGTATTCAGTAGACTATAGGCATAGTTTATGCATTGTATGATTTTGAAAAAAAAAAAAATAAAGCATTTTTAACTGATACATTGACATTTGGATTAAATGTGTTAGAATTATGCAAAGGCAGATAATAACTATTATTTTGTTTCAAAACTAAAACCAATATATTACAGAGTATAACTCAAAACTCCTGTGAATTTTTAAAATAAAATTTCATTAAGTTCTTGCAAGAATTCCAGAGCAATTCATATATAGGGAAAGCAGGACTTAGAAAAGTTATGTAATTTGCAGATTTTCGTCTGCTGAGCCTACATTCTTAATGCAAAACTATGCCCTCTTCTAAAAGGCAATTTAATGCCACTCCTACCTATCAAACATATTTTAACCCAGTGGTCTGGCTCTTTTAAACAATGTACCTGTTGATGGTGACATAGTTAAACTTTTTTTACCTTTTAAAAACTGACTTCCTACATCTTTGAAACTGTATTCGCGAGATTAAACCAATCAATTATCAATAGAATGGCATGACATTTCTTTATTATCAACCACTGGGGTATTTATTAAATAGTAACATGCATACTTTCATGTATTAGATTCTTAAAATATCAAATGAAACACAATTCTGATGGTCCTTGAGCCATAGGTTAAATGAAAAAAAAAATCAAATGTGTTGTGGGGCATGTCACAGCTAATTTGGACATAGTGGAGTAGTTTTCTTCATAAGATAGTGCATATAGTCTCTGACATTTTTTCTATATTGACAAAAAATAATTCCAATTTTCACACTGTCATGGTACAAATAGAAGTGTGACTTACGTCTCACAATTTGCATAGCTGATTTCATGTCCTTTTAGCCACTCCATCATGTGCCTGACAGTTACAAAATTGTTTTTCTTTGGGACATCATTGGTATATGCTTATGTTGCAAGGAGTTTCCAAATTAATTCATGGGTTTATTATATGACACAAAGGGAACCTGATCCCATGTGTATGAAAATGAGGTTTCCTGTGAGTTTTCTGGGCCAAGGTACTCAGGAGCCCAGTTGTGAATGGTGGATAGACTCAGCGCTGCTAAGGCCTGGGGTTAATCATCTCAGAATCCTATTCTCCTGTGTTTAGTCCCGAATATACTTTTCTTTGATTAAAAAAATGTATATATTTATTTACACTCCCTGGCTGCACTGGGTCTTTGCGTTTGTAGTCTCTCTACAGCTGCTCTTTGTTGTAGTGTGCAGGCTTCTCACTGCAGTGGCTTCTCTTGTTGCAGAGCAGGGGCTTCAGTAGTTGTGGCTTGCAGGCTCTGGAGTGTGGGCTCAGTGTTTGAGCTGAGGGGCAATGAGCTTGGTTGCCCCACAGCATGTGAGATCTTAGTTCCCAGACCAGGGACCTAACTCATGTCTCTTTCACTGGCAGTTGAATTCTTAACCACTGGAAAACCAAAGAAGCCCCTCGAATATACTTTTAACTAGAACTCTATAAACCTGCAGATGGTGCCTGATGAAAAGCCAAGTTTGAGAGAGCTTAAAGGCCTTTACTGGAGAAGGCAATGGCAACCCACTCCGGTACTCTTGCCTGGAAAATCCCATGGATGGAGGAGCCTGGTAGGCTGCAGTCCATGAGGTCTCAAACAGTCGAATACGACTGAGCGACTTCACTTTCACTTTTCACTTTCATGCATTGGAGAAGGAGATGGCAACCCACTCCAGTGTTCATGCCTGGAAAATCCCAGGGACAGCGGANCTGTGAGTTTTCTGGGCCAAGGTACTCAGGAGCCCAGTTGTGAATGGTGGATAGACTCAGCGCTGCTAAGGCCTGGGGTTAATCATCTCAGAATCCTATTCTCCTGTGTTTAGTCCCGAATATACTTTTCTTTGATTAAAAAAATGTATATATTTATTTACACTCCCTGGCTGCACTGGGTCTTTGCGTTTGTAGTCTCTCTACAGCTGCTCTTTGTTGCAGTGTGCAGGCTTCTCACTGCAGTGGCTTCTCTTGTTGCAGAGCAGGGGCTTCAGTAGTTGTGGCTTGCAGGCTCTGGAGTGTGGGCTCAGTGTTTGAGCTGAGGGGCAATGAGCTTGGTTGCCCCACAGCATGTGAGATCTTAGTTCCCAGACCAGGGACCTAACTCATGTCTCTTTCACTGGCAGTTGAATTCTTAACCACTGGAAAACCAAAGAAGCCCCTCGAATATACTTTTAACTAGAACTCTATAAACCTGCAGATGGTGCCTGATGAAAAGCCAAGTTTGAGAGAGCTTAAAGGCCTTTACTGGAGAAGGCAATGGCAACCCACTCCGGTACTCTTGCCTGGAAAATCCCATGGATGGAGGAGCCTGGTAGGCTGCAGTCCATGAGGTCTCAAACAGTCGAATACGACTGAGCGACTTCACTTTCACTTTTCACTTTCATGCATTGGAGAAGGAGATGGCAACCCACTCCAGTGTTCATGCCTGGAAAATCCCAGGGACAGCGGAGCCTGGTCGGCTGCTGTCTATGGGGTTGCACGGAGTTGGACATGACTGAAGCGACTTAACAGCAGCAGCAGCAAAGGCCTTTACATTCTCACACAGGGATAATAAAGGAAACTTGAATGGGTCTGGCTTAAGGCCAGTCCCTCTACCTTGGTCACCTGCTTCACCATGAGTACCTTGTTACAGCACTATGACCACCTACTTCTCCCACCCCTCTTCTTAAAGGTGCTTTTCTGCCTATAGCTCTCTATAAAAGACAGCTGTATTTTATATCATATGATTTGTCTGAGGCACAGCTGATCAGAACAGAGGTGGGCACTGTCCCAAGGACGCCAACACAAAGCTTGCCAAAGACACAGACATTGCCTGTCCCCCAAAAGATGAGCTGAGTCAACCAAGACCTCTGTTTCAGTTGAAAGGAGGGAAGGAAGTATCACTGATGGAGGCAAAGTAGAAAGGATATCACACGACAGAGAAGAGCTGGACAAGATCCTGGGGAAACAAATTCTGAGTGAGATGGGGAAGCCAATGCCAAGGAAGCAGGAGCTCTGAGGCAGAGAAAAAGTATGATACCCAGGGTAAAAGCTGATCGTTGAAAGGATAGACGAGAAAGCTGCATGGGGAGAAATAGAGAAGGAAGCAGGGAGGGGCAGAGAAAGGCTAGTTCCTGAAACTGTGAGGCTAACACTTTGCAATTCCTGTACACGATCCTGTGTGTCTTTATATTAAACCCTCATTTCCATAAGAGTTGGTCTCTCCCCTACAATCCAGAGTCTGAATCACACAAGAGGCAAATGAGAAGTGGAGGGTAGTAAGCCTAGATACATCATGGTGATGAATCCAGGTGAATACAAACCCCAGGACCTGTCTCTGTGTCCTTTCCTCTGTGATTCAAGCCTCCATGGCCCAGTCTGCCCTAGAAGAGGCTAGAATCTCAGCCCTGGAAAGGTCTGGTGTGCCAAATGGCTCACATTGTGAGGACATGTTCAGAGTCAGAGACCTTGAAAAATTCTCTGCAATAGATCTCAAGAGCCCACATACTTCAGTTGACCCCACTTGGGGTGACCTTGGCTGTGGTCACACTGTTATCATTAAGAACAAACTGTCCTGATGAAAGGGCACATTCTGTGACCTTAAATGAAGAGTCTAATTCAAAAAAGCAGACTCTGGGTTTTCAGGTCTTTAAGGAGAAACTCACAGTTTGCTTGGTGGGGAATCATCTTCTGAATTGCCTGTGACCTAATTCTGTGAACAAAACCCCAGAGACCAGCCACTGTTTGTAGCTGAGGGAAGTATCTGTTCACTTAAATATAGCCCATCATGCTTGTAGCCAAATGCTTTGACAAGTGGGAAAGGACAGGTGAAATTATCTAAATGGCTCAGGTTATTTATCTATCTGTTGAGAGTGCTGTTTCCTGGAAAGAAGCCGTGAGTTAAGAAAACAGTTTTAACTTGTTCTCTCAACTTCCTGGCTGTTCTGATACTCAAACCGCATTTCAATATTTCTGGGTTTCGTCTGACAAAGTAGAAATGTGTGGGGAGGGGAGGAAGGGAAAGGATGTAAAGAAGACAAAACCATGAAACTGGAAGAATTTCAAGGGTTCAGAGGCTACAGTCTCTATTTATTAGCATGGCTGCCTTGAAACGGGGGTGAATGTGCCCCTTGTTTCAAATTTGCAATGAGGGCATTATATACATATATATAAATATATTATATGCTGCTAAGTCCCTTCAGTCGTGTTCAACTCTGTGCGACCCCATAGACGGCAGCCCACCAGGCTCCCCCGTCCCTGGGATACTCCAGACAAGAACACTGGAGTGGATTGCCATTTCCTTCTCCAATGCATGAAAATGAAAAGTGAAAGTGAAGTTGCTCAGTCATATCTGACTCTTAGTGACCCTGTGGACTGCAGTCCACCAGGCTCCTCCATCCACAGAATTTTCCAGGCAAGAATACTGGAGTGGGTGGGTTGCCATTGCCTTCTTATATATATATATATATATATATATATATATATACACCACTCCTTTTCCCTCATCTGTCTCAAGTCATCAAAAGCTAAGGAGAAGTGATCTTACTTGGTGTCTGTGTAACAGGGTACCAGGTACTTGCCTGTCTTCCAAATCTCTCATCCTTTGTGGTCTAAAATTTTGTAGACTGAAAGTCATTTCTTTGGATTACACATCTCCAAGCATCTTCTGATCTTTATATAAATGTATCAAATAAGTTTTTCCCAAGAGCACTATAGAATTACTAGTGAAGTTGAGATTACTGGGCATCTATGTGATCTGTGGAGAAGAACAAAACACAGTTCTAATATTTCTTCAGTACCTGAAATCTGTGGTTTGCAAAATGCTTCATATATAATCTCATTTCATTTCTGCAACTCAAAAGATAGATGAGATCACTTCAGTTCAGTTCAGTTGCTCAGTCGTGTTCGACTCTTCGCGACCCCATGAATCGCAGCACGCCAGGCCTCCCTGTCTGTCACCAACTCCCGGAGTTCACCCAAACTCACCTCCATCGAGTTGGTGATGCCATCCAGCCATCTCATCCTCTGTCATCCCCTTCTTCTCCTGCCCCCAATCCCTCCCAGGATCAGGATCTTTTCCAATGAGTCAACTCTTCACATGAGGTGGCCAAACTTTGGAGTTTCAGCTTTAGCATCAGTCCTTCCAATGAACACCCAGGAGTAATCTCCTTTAGAATGGACTGATTGGATCTCCTTGCAGTCCAAGGGACTCTCAAGAGTCTTCTCCAACATCACAGTTCAAAAGCATCAATTCTTCGGCACTCAGCTTTCTTCACAGTCCAACTCTCACATCCATACATGACCACTGGAAAAACCATAGCCTTGACTAGACAGACCTTTGTTGGCAAACTAATGTCTCTGCTTTTGAATATGCTATCTAGGTTGGTCATAACTTTCCTTCCAAGGAGTAAGTCTTTTAATTTCATGGCTGCAATCACCATCTGCAGTAATTTTGAAGCCTCAAAAAAATAATGTCTGACACTGTTTCCACTGTTTCCCCATCTATATCCCATGAAGTGATGGGACTAGATGCCATGATCTTAGTTTTCTGAATGTTGAGTCTTAAGCCAACTTTTTCACTCTTCTCTTTCACTTTCAATAAGAGGCTTTTTAGTTCCTCTTCACTTTCTGTCATAAGGGTAGTGTCATCTGCATATCTGAGGTGATTGATATTTCTCCCAGCAATCTTGATTCCAGGGTGTGCTTCTTCCAGCCCAGTGTTTCTCATGATGTACTCTGCATATAAGTTAAATAAGCAGGGTGACAATATACAGCCTTGACGTCCTCCTTTTCCTATTTGGAACCAGTCTGTTGTTCCATGTCCAGTTCTAACTGTTGCTTCCTGACCTGCATGTAGGTTTCTCAAGAGGCAGATCAGGTGGTCTGGTATTCCCATCTCTTGAAGAATTTTCTACAGTTTATTGTGATCCACACAGTCAAAGGCTTTGGCATAGTCAATAAAGCAGAAATAGATGTTTTTCTGGAACTCTCTTGCTTTTTCTGCTGGATCAGATGTTGGCAATTTGATCTCTGGTTCCTCTGCCTTTTCTAAAACCAGCTTGAACTTTTGGAAATTCATGGTTCACATATTGCTAAAGCCTGGCTTGGAGAATTTTGAGCATTAGTTTACTAGTGTGTGAGATGAGTGCAATTGTGCAGTAGTTTGAGCATTCTTTGGCTTTGCCTTTCTTTGGGATTAGAATGAAAACTNTTGATATTTCTCCCAGCAATCTTGATTCCAGGGTGTGCTTCTTCCAGCCCAGTGTTTCTCATGATGTACTCTGCATATAAGTTAAATAAGCAGGGTGACAATATACAGCCTTGACGTCCTCCTTTTCCTATTTGGAACCAGTCTGTTGTTCCATGTCCAGTTCTAACTGTTGCTTCCTGACCTGCATGTAGGTTTCTCAAGAGGCAGATCAGGTGGTCTGGTATTCCCATCTCTTGAAGAATTTTCTACAGTTTATTGTGATCCACACAGTCAAAGGCTTTGGCATAGTCAATAAAGCAGAAATAGATGTTTTTCTGGAACTCTCTTGCTTTTTCTGCTGGATCAGATGTTGGCAATTTGATCTCTGGTTCCTCTGCCTTTTCTAAAACCAGCTTGAACTTTTGGAAATTCATGGTTCACATATTGCTAAAGCCTGGCTTGGAGAATTTTGAGCATTAGTTTACTAGTGTGTGAGATGAGTGCAATTGTGCAGTAGTTTGAGCATTCTTTGGCTTTGCCTTTCTTTGGGATTAGAATGAAAACTCACCTTTTCCAGTCCTGTGGCCACAGCTGAGTTTTCCAAATTTGCTGGCATATTGAGTGCAGCACTTTCACAGATAGATGTTCTTATTTTTCCCAAGTCTCAGATGAGAACGTTGAAGCTTTAGGAGATTCTGTGAGTTTTTCAAAGTGTGTATGTAAGAAGCTGAGGCTAGATAAGACTCAACTGTTGAGTGTTTTTATTTTTTCCACTCTAGGCAGACTCTCCAGGGAAGTGAAGAGACTCACTTCCTAGACTGTTCCGGGTCAGCCTTTTAGCCAGGCCACCAGCCTGGGGGTGGGGGAGTTAAGTATAGTAGCAGGCAGTCAGCCTTCCTATCCCTTAGGTAATTCTCCTCCATGAGAAGAGCATCCAGGAGCCCATGGCACCCCCACGCGAGTGGCAGCTTGGCTAGCCCTAATGAGAGGTGCTGTGAACTGTCTCTATCCCCAAGACAGAAAGCTTTATAGGAAATTACCACCCCTCTTTTCTGCCTTCCCATTTTCTACTTGAAGGCATATCACTTTGAGACAGCAGTCTCACCCAAAGTGTACTGTTGACTTAGTCACCACCTTAGTATGTTATCTATTGGTGCATAAGAAATTAAGAACAAAACTTAGCAGTTTAAAGCAATAAACATCAATTATCTTCCTTTCTATGGGTCAGAAGTGGGAGCAACTTATATTGGTAGTTCTGGCTCAGGGTCTCTTAGAGGCCACAGCAACTGAAGGTTTGATGGGGGTTAGAGGATGCACTTCCAGAATGAAATGATTCACTCTCGTGACTGTTGGCAGGAGGCGCCACTTCCTTACCACATGGACCCTCCATGGGGCTGCTTGAGCATCCTTGCAACATGGCAGCTGGTTCCCTCTGGAGCAGGGGATCTGAGAGAAAGAACACAGAGGAAGTCTTGATGCCTTTTATGTCCTAATCTTGGAAGTCACACCATCACTTCTGCCATGTTCCATTTGTTAGACTTTAGTTGCTGAGTACAGCTTACATTTATGGGAGGGAATCAGGGTATTTGCAATGTAAATCAATGAAATTACAATGCAAACTGCATCTAGGGCACTAACAATGATGGCTAAAATTTACTGAGCACTTACTGTAACCCCATCGTTATCAGAAGGGCTCAGCGTGTATTAAGTCATCTAATGCTCACAGCAACCCCTTGGGGTAGGAGCTGATTTGACGCCCATTGTCTTAGGAGTGCAGTTAATAATTGGTGGAGCTGAGATGAAAGGAATACAAATGAGAAGCAGAGGAAGCCCAGGGAAGAAGAACCTCGTTTTGCCTTGGTGGTGGTGGTGAGAGTTGTAAAAGTCATTCTGAAAGAGGAGATATTTGAGTCTGGCCATAAAGCATGAGCGGTGGTTGGTGGTTTAGGCACTAAGTTGTGTCAGACTCTTCTGTGACCCCATGACTGTAGCCTGCCAGGCTCTTCTGTCCATGGCATTTTCCAGGCAAGAATACCAGAGTGGATTGTCTTTAATTCTCCAGGGCGTCTTCCTAATCCAGGGATTGAACCCACATCTCCTGCATTGGTAGGCAGAATCTTTACCATCTAAGCCACCTGGGAACCCTTAAAGCATAAATAGGAGGTCATTAAGAAGACAAGGTAGACGATATGGAAGAACAGAGTCTGGGTCGTGAACTGTGAACACTGAGGCTGGAGTGTGGAGAGCTGCTGGAGTTTTTCCACAGTCTTTTCATACATTCTGGTGGATGTGAACCAATTTTTTATAGTATTCACATCTGAGTTTTACACAGGTCATGCATAAAGTCTGGTCCATCCTCAAACAAAAATTCCTACACCAAACAGATCCTTAAGGGTAGAGTTCTGGGTGTGTAAGAAAGAGAAAAATGTCTCTGTCTTGCCTGTGTCTAGTTAACATGTTGTTCAGAGCAGGTAGGGAACGATGTTGCCGTCTTAAATTCATTGTCTACGTGGTCTAGTTTGCTCTTCTTTGATCCATTTCACAGACAGTGACCACAGCCAGCTGTGACCTGGCCGGCCATCCCACTGGTATGTCTAGCTGGTTGCTCAGTGGTTAAACCTCATGTATGTCATTAGGAGTGAATGGGAAGCACATCTTAATTATAAGAACCATCTTTCTACATGAAGACACTCCGTAATGAAGCACATTATTGCCATATTAAACTCCTGTCTAGCCTAAGTAAGACTGTAGTTAGTTCAACATTTTGGTTAACAAAGGATTCCTACATAGATCATCCTTTTACCGATTTTCAAAGAATTAGAATCCAGTAAGACACTACTTTTTTCTAAAGTAACTCTGTGCATGATTTAATATTTCTATGAAGACTCAAGGCACTGCAGATTTTAAGGGTTCTTAAAGTCCACATTAAGATGGCAAGGTTAGGTAGATGAAATTGAGAAGGTAAAAGAGGGAAAAGAACATTTTTCCTGTGGAAACCACCAGCCTTGCTCCGGACTTTGATTGTGGAGGTCAGCTTAGGAAATCATGCATCTTCTAGGTTGTTCTGAGAATGAGCAGATTTTCAAAGAGGAACACAAGGCCATGCCAGAAAAAAAGATGCTGCCACAGATAGAGTTTTGGAGCTTTCTGACTCATGAGTAGAAAGACATTTGTTGCAAACTTCCCTGCTAATCAAAACCGGCTTCGGAGGTGGGTCAGAGTGTGATTTCTAGAAGCATTGCTTCCTAAGGGCACTAGAACATTGCTGGGGTGCTACATCTTTCTGGAAATAAAACAAGATGGAGAAAGTTGTATTTATCATACGTGCTGAGAGGTTGAAATATTTAAAAGAAATGTTATTTGAAGGAGTTGTGGTTTCATCATACTTGCGTGGTATGTCTTCAAAAGAGGGTAGGTCTGGTTGGCTGCTTACATTTGTTTATCTGAGCGAGTTATGCAGATTTGGGACTGAGCAGAATTGTTCAGAGAACAGAGGAGGTGCCTACGGCTGTTATTAGTTTTCCTCTCCCTCTCTTCCCACCCCTCCACATAGTGTTGATCAGATATGTAAAGAAAATCATTTTGGAGAAACACTGAATTGTGAGGCATCCCACTAAGGTTGGGATGTCTCTGGCTTTGTTCCTAACGCATTGATGCTTTAAAGCTCACTAGTTAACTTATCTTGTGACCCCAGTCACCCAACTTTCTACTCTTTCAATATTGATTATGTTTCCTTCAGAAAGTGGAAAAGATTTTTTTAAAAAAGAAAAGGGATCAAAAGCAATCAATAAAGTATTTTACTTTTTAACAGTTCTTTTGTAAATAAGGGGGTGGGGAATGAATGGAAGAGGTTGCAACTGGTGTTTAAAATGAGGTTTGAAAATTGCCTATATCTGGTTTTAAAATAATTTATACTAACGTGGATCTTAAAAATGATGTAAGAAGCTTTGCAGATGAGGAAACTGCTCTCCAGTATGACTTGCTGCAGGTCACAGTGCTATTACAATATGTCATTAAGTGATAATCAATGAGATCCAGGAAAAGTATCCCCAAGATAGAAAGACTTTGAAGGATGTGTCCATGTGGTCATCATCTGTGTATGAGTGCTTTCCGTTCTTTTACCTGATAAGAAATTACTCATGATTCTTGTGATTACCCAGGATTACTCCCGTGAATAACACAACCACCTTGGATTATGCACCTTTGTTCGACCACATTTATACAGCACTTCTTCCGTGAAAGGTATCGTTCCAGGCAGATTCCAAACATGACCCCTTTTCACAATGGTAACAGCCTCCTGGGACAGGCACATCTCCATTGAGCAGATGAAGAAACTGAGACATGCAGTTAGTGACTTGACAAAGTCAAGTCAGGCTCAGAGTCTTTGCTGGTAGCCACTAAACTAGCCTGACTACAGAGCTCTGGGCCTTCTCTGGTGACTCAGATGGTAAAGAATCCTTCCTGCAATGCAGGATATCTGAGTTCAATCCCTGGGTCAGGAAGAAGGGAATGGTTACCCACTCCAGTATTCTTGCCTGGAGAATTCCATAGACAGAGGAGCCTGATGGATGGGCTATGGTCTATGGGGTCGCAAAGAGTTGGACACGACTGAGCTATTAACACACATGCACACGCGTGCATGCACACACACACACACACACACACACACAGAACTCTGCTCCTTGTTTTTCCAGAAGTCTTCATTGTAATCCCCTGTGATCCACCTAAAGTAATGAAAATGTGGTGAGCTGTGCTGGTGAGAACACAGAACCCTTGCTGGCTGGGAAGGAGTCCCTGGAAGGGTCCTCAGGATGAAACAGTAGAGCAACACCAGACGTCCAGATGAGATTTTTCCCCCACAAAAACATCAGGTTTTTGGGGAACAAAGAGAGGAAGGTGGGCGAAGGCTGAGAATGTGTAGTAAGATGCAGTCCATATGGGATTACATGAAGACATGTGTATATATGTGTTTGGAAGTCTGCACACATGTGGTTCTAGTTGTGTGTGAAAGTGTTTATGCATTCAGGTTTTTATACCCACTGTGTGCATGTGTGCGTGTGTCCATGTGTGTATGTGTGCGTGCACACGCACCCGTGGGCTTGCTAATATTCACGCAAGGGGCTAGAATAAACTCCTGCAGTGACTGCGAGTCTGCCTGCTCCGTGAGCTCATATCCACATCTGGGTTCATTCTGCCTCCGGAGTGCCTGGTCTTCCCTGTCTCCTGAAGGAGGATTCTGCTCACCCCTCTCTTGGAGCCAAAGCAAAATGAAGCTAAAGAAGAGAGAAAGTTTATAAATTAGAACTTTTTATTTTTTCTGAAAGGGCAATTATTTGCTCAGAAATGCATGGGATGAGCACTGCAGTTGGAAAATTTTCCCACCTCTTTAAAGAAGCTGAGGCCCAGTTGGAGAGGACGTCCTGGCCCCTCAAGCCCACAGCCCATCCCGTGGGCGGCCAGGAACTTACCCCTGTGGCTCACGTGTACCAACTATCCAGCCAGGAACCAGCAACCTGGGAGAGCCCTCAGGTCCCGTTTCCCCAAACCCTTAAAATGCTAAGACTCTGTTTAAGGCTAGCCCTACTATCCCCAGAAATACTGTGTGTGTACATGGCCTTTCAGGTTGCTGCTGCCAACAAGCGGCCAAGCAGACAGAGGGAAAGAAACAGAGAATGCTGTGGCTGCTGCATTTTAGCACACACCTGAACATGCCTGTGGGCTTGCGTCTGTCTACAGAAGTGTGCATCCAGGCTTCTTTCCCTAAAGGGGAAGCAGGGGTGGTCTTCCCCAGGAAGGGGTGATTGCTTGGCAGCTGGGATGATAAGCAGGACCAGCAGAGGGCGCCACCGCGCTGACTCTCATCTCACTCCGAGTTATAGCTGTGTGGGAGGGATGCTCAGGAAGGCCAAAGATGGATCGATTCAATACTGTACCCTCTCCCCTGTCTCCCGCCTGCTCCCATCGCTTCTCTTCTCCCTGCCCCCTCCTGTGTTCCCTCCTTCCCTCTCCTCTCTGTCTTTCTTTCCATCTCTAGCCCCCACACCCTCCCCAACTTGAGCAGTTCACCCCAGGGAACCTCAAGTCTAGTAACTGAGTGTTAATTATGTCTGAGTGGATTCTAGAGAAAAAGAAAACCATATACTGTATCAGCAGAGAAATGGTTTCACTATGAGGAAACTAATGATGCTTTTATCAGGAACAATATAAAGATTGCTTTTTTACTAGTGTGTGTCCCATAGGGTTCAGGGCTATGAGATATTTCTGTATCTGGCTTTAGGTTCCTCTGAGCTTTTACATAATCAAATCAATATAGCCATGATTCACCCTCTGGCAACAACTACTCCCTGCAAGTTTGCTGTTGTTTCTTAGCGGCTAAAGAGAAAATAAATAAATATATGGAAAGGAACTTATTATGAATCTGTAAACATTGATTTGTTCGGTCTTCGGGCTTCCTTTTTAATTGCTCTGCATACACAAGCACACACACACAAAGCGAGGGTGTGAGTTCATGGTCAGCAAACAAGGTGGCGAGTACCGCCCGAGTGTTCACTGCTGTCTGGCTATCACATTCAGAGGTGTCTTGCCTGTCTATCTACCAGCGCCCTTTTCATATTTTTTCTTTTCATCCATCACTCCTGTGAGTTTCCTACATTCTGGGCATGATTTTGGTTCTTGCCTTTCTCTTTGAGTCATATTGTTTTTATCAGGAATTTCCCTCCCCTCTGCCAGGTAGAACTGATCCCCTTCAGACCTCTATCTGGTCCCAGGGCTGTGGGAAAGAGAAAGAAAGCCCATGGCAACCTGAAAACGGGCTCACCGTTTCCTTAGAAAACACATCTTCCCTTTGTGTGTTTTGGAGTCTCAGCCCAGCCTCTACAGTTCCAGAAGAAGCCCAGCTCGGAGAAAGGTTGACATCTTTCCTAGCACGTGCGGCGTGCCCGTGAGGCTTCCCCTCCCCTTCCCTAAGTAAATAAACACAGCCGTCTGTCTTTCACACTGAGGCGTGGGGGAGGTTCCAGCCCTCTGTCATCCACTCTTCATAGATGAATCAAGATGACAGAGGCCTCTAAAGATGGCTCTTTCAATGTCACTTGCTGCTTTGGATCCACAGAGAGTCAACAGAGGAAATCGGTGTGTTTAGCTGGATGTGGAGAATAAAGGTGGAATCTTACAGGCCTCTGATCTGTAAGGGACAGGCAGAGATTGTTAGTCCTGAGCCTTTGAGGCCTTGTTCATGACATGCTTTCTTTTCTCTGTCCCTCCAAAGAAGCAAAAACATTAGAAGTAATAACAGAGACAAGGCAGGAGAAAAAAATCACTTATGTAATCAGGTGTGCTGAGCCCTGGGGCTGATAATTATCACAAAAGTGAAATGGCTCCCTAATTACGAGGGAGTCTGATTATCGAAGCCATGCTTCCGTGACAGGGACGCCATACTCCTCGGAGAGGACTGCGAGAGCAAAGCTCCTCAAAGCGCTTCCTTCTCTGGGTAAATATTTGCCACTGAAGGGCTCTCAGCGCTGCTGTACTCCAGGACTTTCAGGCCTCCAGGCAGAGGTGGTCTGGCCTGTGGTCTGGGAAGGGAGGGGACATGCAAACAGTCCTCCGTGTGCTGCTGCGGGCAGTACAGTGTGTTAGCCCGGGAGGGTCGCAGAGGCTGCCACTTACTGAACATCTGCTGTGTACCAAAGACTGTGCTTTGTGTGCATTATTGCATTAAGTTAGTTCTTATCCTCTGGACAGTGTGGCAAAGAAGGTCTTGTTATTCCCATTTTATGAAAAAGGAAAGTGAGACTCAGCAAGTTAAGTGATTTGCCCAAGGTCGCAGAGCTGGCATATGATGGAGTTTTTCCTCTCTCTCTCTCTCTTTTTTTAAATAAGTGTAATAATTTTTAACTTTTTCTTTTAATATTTGCTTGTTTATGTAATTTATTTGGCTGTGCCGGGTCTTTGTTGTGGCATACACGATCTTTGTTGCAGCATGCGGGATCTTTTTAGTTGAGGCATACAAACACTGAATTGCAGTTTGTGGGATCTCGTTCCCTGGCCAGGGATCAAACCTGAGCCCTCTCTATTAGGACCGTAGAGTCTTAGGCACTGGACCACCAGGGAAGTCCCTGATGGAGTCTCTTGAACTCCAGTCTATGGACTTTGCACCATCCTGGTGTCCCAAGAAGTGTGGAAAATATACCAAGGACAAACTTATAAAAATGATATGATTATGTGTTTCTTCTGAACTCGCATTAAAAGTCATACTGCTACCACATTAAATCCCCTGTTTCATAAATCTTAGAAGAGGCTGTTTTTTTTGGTTAAAAAGAAAGAGAAGCAATGTAAAGCAATAAAGCAAACTATATTGAGATGGGGGAGGGTGCTGATGTGGTAGGCATCTCAGAGGAGGTCAAGGCATGACTGGAGGTTGGCGAACGCCACTATTGGCTGCATGGCCTCACAGAGCAGGAAAGTAGGGGGACTGTTACTAGCTGCCTCGAGTTTTGTGTTGAGAAGGATTCTGAGGCCCCATATGTTATCTGTTAGTGATGCCTGCCTTGGGATACCACTCGGGCTTGGGGGAAACAGTGACTTGTGAAGCCTCTTTGATCAAGCCAACCTGCTCCTTTCCCAAAGGAAGACGAAGCCCAGAGAAATTAACTGAACCAGTCAAGTGTTTTGAATCCATAATTCTACCATGAGAAGCTTTTTCCTAACAGTTCCAAACATTTGCTCATCGATATCTTTGGTCCTTGGGGAAGAGATGGAGGTCGTGATATATGCATACTTTCTGCCAGTTGAAGTTATTTACAGTGGACAGACAGGACTGGATGAAAATCCTACCCTTTTCCACATGTGATTGAGAGGAAGTGACCTTTGAAGTTTACTCCTCCATAGAGTTGAGATTAATATGGTTAGGGTGCTATTGCAAGGGTTGGATGAAGTAAACTACATAAAGCACCAATTCTGATAAGCAGAGGAAAAGTTCAAGAAATGATACCTAATATTCAACTATTCCCGTATCCAAACATTGGGTACTTGTTCAGTGCCTCCTATGTGCATTGACCAATAGGTTTGCACAACAGTGAAAAGATCAAGGCAGTTCATCCTTTGGTACAAACTTAGAAGGCTCAGCTGACACTTTTCCTGATGCCTTTTACGGACGTCATCACTCTGGCACACAGCCCTCCATCCTCACCAACACATGAATGCACAGATCCTGACCACATGCTCTCACACCAGGAAAATCAGAAAATACACTAAGAAAAATCCAATAATACTGACTTGAGGTTTTCAGACTCCTTGGGGGTAGATAGATACAAGGCAGTAAACCAGCGTAGGGAAAGAAAAACAGTTTAAAAAAAAAAAAAAAAACTAATAAAAAAATCCCATAGGAAGGAAATGGAAACCCCCTACCCTCCAAATGGAGCTAAATTGTGTGGTTACCGGGACTGCTTTCCTGGAAAGGGGACCAGAAGCTGAGAGCATGTAGCACTGGAGCATTAGACTGGAGCTGTTTTCTAAACAGATTTTTCTCTCTTTTTTTTTAGCGTGTATTTTTCACATATTTTAACCTTTCTCAAAATGCCCTGGCCAAAAGCACTAAAAATGCTGTACTATTCAACTTAAATTAGGGGCTTCTGTCGGTCGAGGCACCCAGCTGGGTTTTTTTTCTGGCAACTGGAGAAGGGCCCTGGGGGTGGTAGGGGAGGCACACAGCAGCCTGTCACCCTCAGGTCCTTGTGGGGTGAGGAAGTATACTTGGCTCAGCGGCCCCTGGTGAATGACAGTGAAGGAAACTTAAAAAAATAATGAAAGGACATGAGTATGCTAAGAAGCTTTTTTTTTTTTTTTTTTAAAGTTTAATCTGCCTGTTTTTAGAACCAGCAAGAGAGGTTATGACTAGTTTCGCTTTGGATTCCTACTTACAAGAAGTGGGAGTGGGGGGTAAGGCTTGGCACGGGGCGCCTAGAGGAAGGGTATGAGAGTGGGTGTGAGGCAGAGTAGGTGGAGAGTGGCCCAGGTTTTATTCACAACAGTAGGTTTTAGCTGAAGCCAAGTTGGGCAAAAGAGACATGTTCGCAAGTCATCACCAGCTGTGGCCAAAGAAACGTCACTTTCCATCTCACTTTCCACCGTCCTTGGGGGCCAAATGGAAAACTTTAGGACTTCTTTCTTCAGGAAAGCATACCCTGGGTGAAGTTGAAGTCCTGGGTGACGCAGTGGGTCACTGGGCCATGATGAGAGTCCATTCAGCACAGCCTGACTCAGTCAGAAGGTACCCGAAGGAAATTCTGTAATCGGGGATGAGTGAGTTCATTGATCTTATTGGAAAATGGGCCCTTCAGCTTCTTTCCAGGGAATCGACCTGGACGTGTCAGCAAAGAGTCCCTTTGGACACATCAACCCAAGCTGAAAAGTGTACGTACGACACTTCACGCCTACTGATGCTGGTGCTACTGGCTGTATTGTCTGATGGGCCATGCAGGAGGACGGGGAGGTGGCAGAGTTGGGACTGCCTCTCTCTGCCGCACTGGGCACCTCACAGCAGGCCCTGCGGCATCTGTGGAGGCTCTCAGGGACCTGCTGAACCTTGGCACAAAGATTGTTGCAGTTGGGAAGAGCCTTCAGAAATGGGAAGTGATCTGCTGGTGCCACCAGGCCTCTTCGTTGGAACTGCGGCTCAGGCTGCTGCTAGGACATGACCAAAGGCAACAGATGTTTGACCAGACATCTGAGAACATCTGCTTTGTTTTGCTTGTATGGATGAAGCTTGCTTGGCCTGAGGTGTCTGCTTTTGGCCAAGATGCAAAATGGATGCCTGTGTGCAAACATGGGCAATGCCAAATATGGGCAAAGCGAACTTAGGTGACTGTATTTTCCCCTACTTAAATCCCTGAGTAAAGATGAGTTTCTTCCTGGTTTATTCCAAATGTAAATGTTCAGCATATTAAGGGAGAGAACACGAAGGGACCCGGGTGTCTTGGACACCAGCTATTCTCTGGGCTGTGGACGTTTTTTTTCCTCTCCTTTTCCCAACTGCGGATGCTAATGGGCCTCAAGTCGCCACTGCTCGGACCTCCCTGTGAACCCCTCTTCTTCCCTGACCTGGACAGGAAAGTGATGGTTAGGGAGAGGATGTATAATGGAGCTGTCCTGGGAGGAACCACTGAAAAAAAAAAAAAAAAAGAAAAAAGAAGAGAAACAGAAGGAGCAGTGACATCCTGGTCATGATGCCATAGACTTTTTAAGAATGCCCAGGCTCCCAGCCAGGGGTGGTGGCTATTGCTCCGTGGACGAGTAATACCTGGTTTGTTCTTAGTAAAGTGCTTGGGGAGCATAAGTCCAGGAGTCCTAGAATGGAAGAGCAACCACCAAACAGAACAGGCTCACTCGGCCTGTCTTCTGGACTATTCAGAGCTGGGGAAGGGACATAGATGGAGACCAAGACCCAGGCATCATGGCATTACAAGTGCTCCCAGCCCCCTGCCTCCTGCCCCCCAAATCATGATTGCTTTGTGTGGTTCATTTTCCCTTTGGTGAAGGAGAATGGGATGTGGTGTCAATTACTAGGGAAAAATATACAAAGTCCTAATGGCTAATCTATTCTTCTAAGTACAAGGAAGGCTAGTACACCTAAGAGACTTGATCTAATTGTATAATAAAACTCGAATCATTTGAAGCAAGATTGGACCTGCCAGGTCTGCTGGAGAAAGCTCAGGCCGCTGCTGCTGCCCTGGGCTAGGAGAGCGGTGAGCTGACCCTGGAAATTGCTTGTGGGTAGAATCTGAGGAGGGACTGAAGGGAGGCGGGAATATGGCTGCAGAGAGCAATGAGGGATGGTAAAGATGCTGGACCATAAACAGCATCTTCTCGTTTTATGTGTCTCCGTGGTGGCAGTTGTTTTCTCAGCTCCAGTGTCTATGTCAAGAGTCTAACCTTGGAACAGAATCCACATGCCGCCTCTCATTGGTCTCTCCTTTCCTCGTCCTGGCTCTCATCTTTTGTAGATTGATGTTTAGAAAACTTGTGGTGCTAAACCTTTTCACATAATTCTCTTGTTTAATTTAATCGTCCTGACACCCCTGTTTGGAAAATTCAATTATCATTTTACTGATGAAAAAAAAAAAATCCAAGAAAGGCAAAGTTGTGCAAAGTTACATTGCTAAAAAGTGATGGTTCTGGGGCTCAAACTTGGACTTTCTAACCCATTCCTGACCTCTGCTGTGTCCCTGTTTGGGGGCAACGTGACCTCTTTGCCAAGCCTGCTAAGTGATTTGGGTGTCAGGGCACTGTGAGGACTTCAGGAAGGCAGTGTGTGTATGGGAAGCTAGTGGCAACATGGATCCTAAAATTAGCTTTTCTTCTTTCAACTCTTTCTGATCTGATCTAAAAACATGAAAAGACTTGCAACTCCTTTGCATGTAAGTCCAGTGACAGCTTCTAACGCCACCACAAAAGGCAAAGCCTCTGTTTATTTAAGTGTTGGGATTTTTTTTTTTTTAAAGAAAAATACATCTGGGAGTAGAAGTCGCTGGGTTATAAATGAGCTCTCACCCCACCAAAGAAAAAAATAATAATTATAATAAAAATAATGGCACCATATTCTCTGATAAACCAGTGCCAGAAAAGCTCTTGGGGATCAAGTTTTGTCAGTCCCCAGCTTTTACCAATTTAAATTCTTGGCAGAGTATTAAAAAAAAAAAGTATAAGGTATTTGAAACTCCAGTCCCTCAGGTACTAAATCTAGTGTTTCCTGGCACTAGATGAATGTTACTGAAGTGAAAGCCTAGCACCACAAGAGCATATCTCCATGGCTGTTCGTATTTATACTTAACAGACAAATATGTCATTCTTTCGGGATCGCTTTACAGGCCCAATTTTTTTTTTTCTCATATGTTACCCACCCTTTTCTGATAAAAATGAAGGCAGATCAAGGCCAGGACACAAACTCTGAGTTACTGAGATGCTCTTTCAGTATCAGAAAGCATGTTTCCCCCAAACTGTGTCTAATATCTTAAGCCACAGATCAAATGAAGGAAAAGGACAGGCAGGACGCTATGGGATGATAAAGGGGAGCTGGATGGATGTAGTCTGGTGACATTTACTCCCTGGTCACTTCACTTTTTTTTTTCTTTTTCTTTACAGTGTAACTTTAACCCACAGGGAGAGTAGAAACTCTATGGTGCCTCAGATGTTTTTGCCAGAAATCTGGCTTGGCAAAGGATATTCAACTCCCTCTACACAGTTAGCAAAAAGATTCTTTTTTAGTATCCATGTCTACACTCCATTCATGAACTAGAGATCATCTTTTCTATCCTGGGCTCCTGCAGTTTGACCCCATCATGGAGTCCTCTATTTACCTTTCAGAATTTTTTTCTACTCTTTGGCTCCTAATCAAGTTTCTTCTCTCTCCTCTCCCCTAACTCCAGCTAATGAAAGTTTAGTCTAGAAAGAGCTGGAAATATCTCAAATGAATCAAACTGTTCAAGTCTGTAGACCACATTTTAACCTTCATCATATAGGACGGGAAGATGGCATGTTCTTATTGAACACCTACTATGTTTGGGGCACTTAGTCATCACTCAGTTTTAAAACTGGATGATGAATCTTATAAACCTCATGAAGAAAGGAATGGTATTAATATTTTAAGTACCCTGAAACCCTGAGAAGCATTGCATAAAATATTGCAATATGCCACTTCCATTGCTTTGTCTAATCTAAAGGTTCACATTTTTGCAAGTGGAAAATACATCCTTTAACTTTCAGAAAAATGAGTTTTTAGTCAAAGTGTTAAGATATCTCAAAGTACCCTCTGTACTTTGTAAAATATTTATATCCTAACCTGAGGGACACAGAATGGAAAATAACTGGAGTGAGGATTTTCAGCAAGAAGTTGCCACGGGAACTTTCCACATCTCCCGTGGGTACCACTTAAGCTTTAGCCCACACGGCAGGCTCATCTTGGCCCGGGCTGGTGAGATGCGACTCAACCATCTAAAGCAACTGAGAATCACAGCATCAACCAGCAGTGGCAATGAGGTCGACATTTTCTTTTCGTTTTCCTGATCCCAAAGTAAGGCAGCTGCCTGCCATAGCCCCTTTCTTTTTGTTCTCTCTTGGGAGTTGCTCATCAACTGCGAATTCAATCATGATTTCTGTGCTAATCTCTACTCCCCATGCTGACTTCTCCTTAAGGCATCCATCCTGTGTGCTGAGTTGCCTGTAGGACATTCAAACATGGTGGCCATACCTCAAACTCAGAGTCCCCCCAAAGGAACCCTTTCTGTCCCGGTGCACCCTGCTTTAGCCAGTGTCCCCATTTTTCAGTTACCCACCTCTGAAATACTAGACTGTTCTGACTCTCCAGTCTTTAGTCTTTCTTAGCAGAAACAATAATGGTGTGCTTTGCCTTTTTTGGCTTCACAGTCTCATTGAGTTTTTATCACAATTCTATGAAGTAGATATTATTATTTTTACTATATGATTGAAGACTAAACTCAGAGATGAGACATGCTTGGCTAAAGGTTACACTGCTAAGTATACAAATAGTGGCTTTCCATTCAGATCTTGTTCTTTCTCCAGAGCCCATACAAAAATCACTACATTGTATGGCAGGCAGGTAGAGTCTGACCAGAATTCCTAAGAAATATCCCTTGAAGTCATCTGTCCTGGTCTATTCCAAGTCTACCTAGCCCTTCATCATCTTTCTCCTAGACTGATTTCCTAAAACCACAATTTCCCTGGATTCAGCCTTTTCCCATCAGAAACATTATCCAGAGCTCATCTTGTTAAGTACTCTGTTTACTATTTTCAGCAAGAAGCAACTTCTAGTGGTTCTCTATGAGTGCAGCCTTACCCAAGATATTTTCTGGAACATTCCACATACATCTCCTCATTGGAGGGTCAAGACTCTGTTCTGTACCTCGAAGGAGTCAACTCAAACTAATGGAGTTTTCAGTCTAATAAAAAGGTAGGCATTAAATAACAGTTACAGAAGTGATGAATGTTTTGAGGAAAAGCATGGAAAGCTTACGGAAGCCCCTGAGAGGTGTGCTAATCTTATCTACTCTGCTGGTCATGGAGGCCTCTTTTAGGAAGATCCATAGGATGCCTCTTTCATAGGGATTTTTTTCCTAGCATATTTTGTAGTTTTGGAGGTAAGCTTGTCTTCAGGGTCACTTTCTTTACAGAAATCCAGTGTGGTCTCCACTAAGGGTGTGACTCAATGGAGAGTTTTGTTGGTTCATAACTATATTACATCATGGTCTAGCATCAAATTTTTATGTTACAAATCTCATCTCCAAATATCCTTAGACCACATATGTAGCATAAATTCAAACCTCAAATCCAAACAAGGCATTAGATTATTGGTTGAGAATTCTTGACTAAGGCAAACTTCTTTGTGCCCAGATCTCAGATTAAGGCAGACAAATTCCCTTGTCTCCCCATGTGGATGGCTCCCTTGTCAATGCTTGCCTTTGACCCAATATGGAGGCTGCAACATGTAAGTCTCAGCATTCACAATTACTTGCCTTTCCAGTTCAACTTCCCAAGACAATTAATATTGTCTGTTGGGCTTCCCAGGTGGCTCAGTGATAAAGAATCTGCCTGCCAATGCAGGAGACACCAGAGATGTGGGTTCAATCCCTGGGTCAGGAAGATACCCTGGAGAAGGAAATGGAAATCCACTCCAGTATTTTTGCCTGGAGAATCCTGTGGACAGAGGAGCCTTATGGGCTACAGTCCATGGGGTTGCAAAGAGTTGGAGTTGTCTGAGCTACTGAGCACACTCACAAAAAGGTATCTACAGGTGAACATAGGGATGAAGAAAACTAAATACGTTTCCTTATCCCAGGTTTTATCAAAGGTTGATAGTCTTCTAAGTGTAGCTGGTGGTCAGCTTCAAGATGACTGAGCTTGCCTTGTCCACCTGTGTTCTGGGGCCTGTAAAGCACCTGGGACAGAGTAGAGACTCTCAATAAACATTTGTTCAAAAAGCTCATCATTGAACAATGAAATGCTTTTGCATGAAACTGACGTAGAGATCATGACACTTACAATATTTACACTTTTGTGTCTCCTAAAAGATAGCCTCTTGAGAAATGTGTATGCAGGTCAGAAAGCAACAGTTAGAACTGGACATGGAACAACAGACTGGTTCCAAATAGGAAAAGGAGTACGTCGAGGCTGTATATTGTCACCCTGCTTATTTAACTTCTATTCAGAGTACATTATGAGAAACGCTGGACTGGAAGAAACACAAGCCGGAATCAAGATTGCTGGGAGAAATATCAGTCATCTCGGATATGCAGATGACACCACCGTTATGGCAGAAAGTGAAGAGGAACTAAAAAGCCTCTTGATGAAAGTAAAAGAGGAGAGTGAAAAAGTTGGCTTAAAGCTCAACATTCAGAAAACAAAGATCATGGCATCTGGTCCCATCACTTCATGGGAAATAGATGGGGAAACAGTGGAAACAGTGTCAGACTTTATTTTTCTGGGCTCCAAAATCCCTGCAGATGGTGACTGCANAAAGTTGGCTTAAAGCTCAACATTCAGAAAACAAAGATCATGGCATCTGGTCCCATCACTTCATGGGAAATAGATGGGGAAACAGTGGAAACAGTGTCAGACTTTATTTTTCTGGGCTCCAAAATCCCTGCAGATGGTGACTGCAACCATGAAATTAAAAGACGCTTACTCCTTGGAAGAAAAGTGATAACCAACCTAGATAGTATATTCAAAAGCAGAGAGATTACTTTGCCGACTAAGGTCCGTCTAGGCAAGGCTATGGTTTTTCCTGTGGTCATGTATGGATGTGAGAGTTGGACTGTGAAGAAGGCTGAGCGCCGAAGAATTGATGCTTTTGAACTGTGGTGTTGGAGAAGACGCTTGAGCGTCCCTTGGACTGCAAGGAAATCCAACTAGTCCATTCTGAAGGAGATCAGTCCTGGGATTTCTTTGGAAAGAATGATGCTAAAGCTGAAACTCCAGTACTTTGGATGCTGGGAGGGATTGGGGACAGGGGGAGAAGGGGATGACAAAGGACGAGAAGGCTGGATGGCATCACTAACTCGATGGGTGTGAGTCTGAGTGAACTCCAGGAGTTGGTGATGGACAGGAAGGCCTGGCGTGCTGCGATTCATGGGGTTGCAAAGAGTCGGACACGACTGAGCAACTGAACTGAACTGAAAAGATAAATTCCATTAAGACCTTGTTTCCTTTAGGTTTTTTACTCCAGGCTGAGTTTCAAGGGATTCAAATTGGAAGTCATATAGGCCTAGATTTGAATCTTCCTCCATTTATTAGCTGTGTGAACTTGGGAGACTTACTTAACCTCTCTGTTCTGGTTCTCTTATCCATAAGATGAGAATTATAATCTCAGCCTTTCAGGGTGACTAGGAGGAGTAAATACAATAATGCATGTAAAACACTTGGTGTAGAGCCTGGCACAGAGTAACACAATAAAAGGTCAGTGTCACTTTTCCATTGCAGTTGTGATGGGGGGCTTGTCCTCAGCCTCGAAAGGCTTGCAGTCTAGAGGGGAGACACAGAGCACTCCAGCACGCTCATCAGTGGATGGCTCACAATCAAGGGTAGCCAACACGCCAACCTGAATTTTTTTCAGACCCTTCAAAGGTCATGTTCACTGTCTACCATGAAAGGAACTGACCTTACTCCACTTGCCATGCACCCTTTAGATCCCAGTTGGATTTCTCACTCCCTAATTGCATAGCTGAGTGGTCCTAGTAAAGCCAAGGTACCTATTCTCTTTTCTGGTTTCTGTTTCCATGCTTATGAAATGGTGCTAGCAATGCATATCGCATTGGGAGATGATGGGGATTAAGTTAAAGAAGCTAGCGTTTGTGACGGAGAAGGGAATGGCACCCCACTCCAGTACCCTTGCCTGGCAAATCCCATGGATGGAAGAGCCTGGTGGGCTGCAGTCCATGGGGTCACTAGGAGTCGGACACGACTGAGTGACTTCACTTTCACTTTTCACTTTCATGCATTGGAGAAGGAAATGGCAACCCACTCCAATATTCTTGCCTGGAGAATCCCAGGGACGGGGGAGCCTGGTGGGCTGCCATCTCTGGGGCCGCACAGAGTCGGACACGACTGAAGCGACTTAGCAGCAGCAGCATTTGTGAACAGGCCTTGTGTGGAGCAGATGCACAATAGCTGTTAGCTGCCTCCCCTTCTTGGCCCACTGCCCCAAACTGTCCCCCTGCCTGTGGGCAACAGCCCTCCTGCAGTGGCCTCCAGCCCCTCCTATGGGGGCTGGGGTTTCACTCTCACCCTGTATAAGAATGCCAGGCACTATCCAAATGTCCATGTGAGTTTCTGCATCCTGTAAGAGGTAAAAGGATTCTTCTTATGAGAGTTTGCTCAGCTTTCTGGACCATCAGCAAATGCAGACCCTTCCTTCCCCAAGTCCTGACTTCCTGTCTTCCCTCCAGTTAAACCTGCATGGTGGCCCTGGCTCCGAGGAGCCTGCAGTCAGAAGGGCGCAGTGTGGCCTGTTCTCTCTACCCCCCAGCAGGCCCCTTTCTGGCTCTCAGAGCCCCACTAGAAACAGCTCCACCGGTGTCCGATCTCCAAGCTTTCTGATCAGACTCGCTCATCTCTGCGCCCAGTGAGTACCTACAGAGAAGGGAGGGGAGAGAAGTGCTGTCTCCCTCCCCAGCCTCCTGTTTCTGGTTTCTGTGGTAGCTCCTCAGCATTTCTGCCTGTGTGTCCTTGTGACCCTCGAGGTCCAGAAGGAGCAGTTGGGAAGAGCTGGAGGGTACAGACCCCAGTTGTAATGTGACAACATTCGGTTCTCTTAGTAGGGTGCCTGGCAATGTCTCTGGAAGAGGGGAGTGATGTTGTAGAAGGAGTAGGGTGACAGCTTGAGGGCAGAAGCAAGAAGCTGAAGAATGTGTCTAAAGCCTGTGCGGTTCAGGGGGAGGTGGGGTTGGGGGAGCCCGAGGTGACACTGAGGAGGGACAACAGAGACCAGAAATGTGGATGGGAATTTAATTATCTGCTGTAGAGTCTCTGTGGACGCTTATCAGATTTTCAGTAAGATCTGTGCTGCTCACTGAGGCACTGTGCCAATGGGTTCCTTCCCGGGAACTCCCGTAGGAGCTGGACTCTGCACAGGGTTGTGCAGGACAACAGTACAGCTTAAGGAGAGGTGGGGGGTAGAGGACCTCTGGCTTCCAAGGCGACCACAGCTACAATAATGAGGACAGGAGGCATGGCCGTGGCGGTTTCCTCAAAGGCTGCTCATTTTGAAATTCAGTGCACTCTGAGAACTATCTACCTTCCTGCCTGTTGTGAAAAACTTTATAGTGTCTCTTCTCATGGAGCAGATGATCTAATGGAGAAAACAAATAAGCAGACACCCAGCTTGGATCCACACACAGTGACCTCAAATCAATAACGGTGGGGCCATTAACTTCTGACCAGGAAAGTTAGGGAAGGTATCAGGAGCCTTAAGAGATGACATAGGTGGAAATAGGTAAGGTCATACCCATGGGGATATAAAGGAGCATGTTGGTGTTTATGGGAGCAGGATTGAGTATTGTCACGAGACTCGTATCAAGAATGGGGGCCCCCACCAGGGAGAGTACTGAAAACACTCCATGGAGCTAGGATTTTGTTACTCAGGCAGATGTTGAAGGTATTTGAGGACACAAGTGACATGATCCAACCATACTCGACAGCCAGTGTAGGCTCGAGTGGAGGAGCAGTGCATGAGGGGCTCAGAGGCCAGCTAAGAAGTAACTGAAGTCATCCAGGCGAGAGGACCAAGGCCTGAATGAGTGGCACTGGAAGGGCCCCTTCCCAGCCAGACAGGCTGGGTTTAATTGCCCCTGAGATATGCCCGTGGAAGAATGCTCAACACTGAAGAGTCAGTCCTGAGAGCCCAGCTTGTGTATCTGAAGACCAAATCTGGCTTTGGTTGTTCCCCTCACCCCTGCTTTCTCCATTCCCAACACATCCATCAGGAGAAGGCAATGGCACCCCACTCCAGGGTTCCTGCTTGGAGAATCCCAGGGATGGGGGAGCCTGGTGGGCTGCCATCTATGGGGGTCGCACAGAGTCGGACACGACTGAAGCGACTTAGCAGCAGCAGCAACACATCCATCAAGGACACGAATCAAAAAGCCCCAGCCAAGCAGGTGATCAGCAGGTTGCAATGATACTGGGAGAGGGTGTGGTCAGCCTGCCAGCGTGGGAGCTGGGTGCTGGGGGAGGAGGACTGATGTGAATCCACGTGTGAGATTCAGTTGCGTATTGATCCAGCCCATTTGCACGTGCACCTCATCATCAGCTCCTGCTTAAGCCCTCGCTTCCCCGGTAATTGACTCTCGCATATTGATTAAGATGTTGATGTGTCCCAGGATTTCTCGGTGGCGATGCAGGCTTGCCTCCCGGCAGGCAGGCTGGGAAAGCTCTCACTGTACGCCTGTCACTGAACGCTCCTTAATGGATAAAGCTGTCATCTGAGAGCTGGAATGTCTTGCAGGCACAAAGACGAAATTAACTGTTCAATAATGTATGGGACATGGAAAAAACTTTACCCAACAACTTGAATTGATTGCTCTAAGTGTTTTGACTGCACTTGCCTGCTTTGCATAAAGTCAGCGACTTTGGCTGATTTTCACATACAGCCATTTGTTGGCCACTTTCAGAGTAAGAATTGAGACACTTCCGCTGCTGCCAGGAATGGGCTGTCTGGAGGGGCGGGGACGGGGGTTGGGGGAGCAGGTGGGCATGGCCGACACTCACCCCTTGGGATTCTTGAGTGATCCCAGGTCTTTAAAGCGATGGGTTCCTGGCAGTTCTGTGGAATCTTGCTGGAACTGATCATCCCGGGTGAGGTGGGTGAATCACTGGGTATGGAATTCCTGTGACCTCACTTGGCCTGTGGCTTTTGTCCTCAATTCCAGCATAAAGTCAAAGGCTCCTGCAGAGAGAGGCTGTGTGTCGGACCCATGGGTGGGGAGAGGGCAACTGGGTCACATATTTAACACCAGTTTGATAAACAAGTTTTGTATCACTTAAATTGGCCCTTGCTCATAATTTGGAATTCATAGTCTTGAACTATCTTGCAGGTACTGGAGCCCACTGTGTGCTTCTCCCCCAGTCTGCTACCCATTTCTTTAACCTGATAAAGAGGGGAAACGGGGAGGGAGCAAACCTATACTCTACATTTCTCCTGCCAAGCTCAGCCTTTTAAAAACATAACAAGATCCTTTGAACACAGCTCTGTTTTATCACAGGATCTTTATTGAAGTTTTAATCAACACAAGCAGCTGACAAAATAGGAGAGTGCAGATTCGGCTGTACATTATGTATCCTCCTTGTGAGTCTGAAAATAAAAATCATAGCATTAAAAGAAGAGAAAATAAACAGCCTCGTTTAAAAAACAAATGAAACGCACCAAACCAAGGAAATCCTCTTGCACCCAGAGGAAGGCCTGCCGTGTGGCGTGCCGGCTGCAGCCCTGCAGTTTGCAGCCTCGTGGAGGTCATTACCATAAAACAAATAACCATCTCCTTTTTGTCACCCACTATGAGCGAACTCAAAACCTCAGGCCCCCGTCCAAAGGTTCCTTCTTCTCAGGCCCAACGAGCCACAGATCAGGATGACACATCCATAGCAGGAAAGGAGGCCACGGGCCTGGGTCCCAGGCCAGGTTCTCTTCTCAGTCCAGCCGCTGTGCCTTGGCCCATGGCCGCCTCTCATCACCGCTGCCTTCAACTCCCTTGTTTCCTTTCTCTCCTTACTCACGGATGGGACAAACATCCCTGTCTGGGTTTCTCCACTTAGAGTGACAGGGAGAAACCACTAGATCAGGAGGGGTGGATGCTTTTCTTTTTCTGTTCCCAACTAGCTATTTCTTTTTTAAAATTTATTCATTTTTAATTGAAGAATAATTGCTTTGCAATGTTGATTTGATTTCTCATTCCAGGGAGATCAGCTTGTCTCTTTGGAGGCCTGGGGTTTTCTGCTGTTGTTTAGAAGTTGCTTTGGAGGGGTTGTTCCATGTTTTGATAAGTTTTTGAAGTATCTGTGGGAAGACAGGCAATCTGGCCATCTAACTCCTCCACCATCTCCCAACAGCCTATATCTCAAAAGAGCTGGGCTGCTGTCTTAAATGCCAGGAGGGGCATCCCCTGAGTATATATAGCAATATAGCAATTTCACTTCAAAAGTGGTACATGTGGCTACTGAAGAGACAGACCCTGGTGGCCACAGCCCAGTTGGTAGGACTCCTCCCTTTGTGGCCAATGCTGCCTCTCTTTTCACTGAGCTAGGAAGGAAATGCCAGAGCGAGGGGAATGGAACCCATTGTCTCACGCAAGGCAGAGTAGTGTTGTGATGGAGAGCTGGACTCTCCTGTTATCAGGACCTGGATTTGAATCTCAGTCCTGCCACTTAAAATGTGTGAGCCCAGCATCCACTGTGGCTCACTGAATTGGAATGCATTGGCAGAAAGTATGAATGAGGACGAGGTAGATGGTGAGGAGCAAATGGGACAGGTAAGGCAGAGATGCAAAGTAGCAGGCAGATCAGCCAGATTATTGTCCTTTAGGAAGTTTTCTTAGAACAGTGCTTTAACTGGGTTATGAAGTAACAGATAGTCACCAGTTGGCAGGGAAGACTCCAGGTGAGACCAAGCAACATGTGGTGAGAGGATTGGCCTTCAGGCCCTCAGGGAGTCTGGAGACTCATATGCGGTCACTGACAATGTTGGAGAGCCGTGGATGCCAGGTGGGGCCTGGGAGTGAGCACTGGATTCTTGAGTAGAAGACTGGTAGGATTTATCCTTAGGAAATGATCCGTGGCCACAATGAAATGATGCTGAATGAACCACAGGGAGTCAGGACACGTGCTTTGTCCAGGGTGGCCACCATGGTGTGGCGAAACAAGGGCCAGAACTAAGGCTGTGGGGATCAATATAAAGACATGATACAGTATTGGCAGATCTCAGGGGAGGCTGCCCAGCCATCCTGACCCACCCTCTAAGACTGGAGTGGCATTTAAAGCAGAGTTTCTACATTGGAATAAAGACTTTCCAGGTAGCTTTCCTAGAAGTTCTATTGCTGTGCATTTTCTCACTTTGCAACCAGATCCAGAGAACTGGATCACCAAGCCAAGAGTTCTTGCCATCATCCCTTTCTCCTTGCTTCTTCAGACACCTGTCCCATGCACACTCGGGTAGGCAGTGGCAGACACAAATGCAAGACACCAGGTCCCTCTTCGCACATATTTTCAGACCACAGCAGACAGACAAACTGATACACAGACATGGCAATGGTACTGAGGAGGCCAAAGGGACAATGTCACTAACTCAAGTGAGAGGCATGGTTCATAGGCACTCATACCTTTGGATCAGTAAAGTGCACACAGGAACTTGGTCTCTGCTAAACAAAAGTAAAAGAGAGGTTCCAAACCTGATTCCTTGTCATGCGATGAGAGAAAGTTTGGGTGAAAGTGAAGTTAACACAGAGAAGGGCATGACTGAGTCTCATCAGGTTTGGTAGCAAGTTACCCAACTTGGTAGAGAAGCCAGACTAGCCCAGCCAGGACACCCCATATACTGTGGGCTTTCAAGAATCAACACCACTGGAGTTGGGGGACTCTTGAGGAGATTTCACAATTTATTCTGGTCACCTTTCGCTTCTAGACTTTCTGAAGTACAGCGAGTACTTGCCCCTCAGCCATGGGGAAGAGCAGTAAATTAGGTCAGAATTGCAATTTATCTCCACAGGTAACTAGGGGGGATTGTCCCAGAGCCTGAGTGACCAATAGCTGACTCCCCAAATCTGTCTCAAGGCAATCACAGTAAGTGATTTGCAGTGGTGGGAATGGAAATGATTTATTCTGAGAACCTTGTTGATGTTGCTGTTAAATCACTTGTATTTTGTTATGGGACATGAGTGGGCTAGCTGTTCCCCAAAGGATATTCCTGTGCTTGGGGGCCCCCATGCTATTTCCACAACTGGTTATTTCAGGTGACAATTAACAGGAAATGATGATAACTGCCCCCAGGGTGGTCGCTTTTTCGAGGGATGCTGTGTATTAAATTTCAATTACTTATAGTCTCTAATCTAGGTCTCCAGAAGGAAATGAGCTGCTTCTGTAGTTGTCAGAGAAAGTCAGTTTCTTTTTTTCCTCCTTTTCATTCCCTATTTTGTCAATTTTCAGGAAGTTACAATAGAGATAAAGTAAAGTTTCTCTGGGGTCTCATCTGTAAGAAACACATCTATTTCCCTCACCACCCAAACTCTAAAAGGCAAAGTAGGAAACCTAGGAAGAAGAAGCAAATAAACCGAACAAAATGACGTCTGTTTGCCCGTTTCCCTTCCTAAGGTGAATGCTGTGTGATTGGGAATGCTCCGGGCAGCGTCCCCAGGTGAGCACTCCCTGCCCTGGTGGATGACAGGCTCATTCATTCTCCTCTGAGGAACCACGTTTCTGGTCCCCGGAAGAGGATGTGCTAGTATTCAGATGAGACAGCGAGCCAGGGTCCAGCCTGGACCTGCCGAATATGTGGGGTTTCTGTGCCTGCTGCCTCCGAAGTTGGCATGGTGCTTCGCTGCCTCTGCTATGGCAGCGAGCAGTGTCTGTTTGAAGTCTGGTCTTTGGGAAGGAAACCCAAGAGAACATGAGCTGGGCTTGTCTGGATATCAAAGTCCAAATTAAAAATTTATTCCAGTGTTTGAAAAATTCCCAACCCAAACCTTCATATGGATTAAAAAAATACAGACTCCCATGTTTCTGCAGTATCTCCAATTGAGAACTAGAGGATTTATTCTGAAAAAGGAAAATAAAAGCAAGGTCAAATAGCTCCATAAATGGACTCTGGTCAGATAGCTTCTTAGCTAAATCTGTAAGGAAAGTAATCTGTTTAACCATGTTGGGCAGTTGGCAAGTATTGTTTTAGTTATCATTTTTGAATCATTTTTAAAAATTTTTTCTCTTTTCCTATTACATGTCAGATCACCTAGCTCCTCACTGCTGGAGCTGGAGGGTAGAGAATGATAAAGAGTTTCTGCTATTCAAATCCCCCTCCCCACTCTACCCCATTAGACAAAAAAAGTAGGGAGAAAGGCTTTTATTTAAAGTTGTGGATTTGAGGAGGAAAATGATGGCCAAGCGAATAATCAAATAATAATTATAAAGTCATAGATAACAAAAACATAAAAGACGGTTAGCAAAAACAGGAATTAAATAAAGGAGTAAACGTTTAGACAATCCAGTTACAACAAGGTCATTAACAAAATTTACGAAAGAAGTAGAACTAACCTGAAATGGGAACTGAGTGAAATATTGAAACAGAAGTTGAGAATAAGAAATCAGCTTCAAGGGCAAAACACCTAGATGAGGGATCAGGCTCAATGTCCCAAGCTGTGATTGAAAGCAAAGGGCAGAATAGAGGACAGTGCTAGAACCGTATCAACAGAGAGAAGTGATGGAAAGCATGAATGGAGGAAATGCTAGAGCCACGAAGACATAAAGCAACCTGCAAAAGATGCGTGCTGGGGTGTAAATGCATTTACGCTGGCCCAGGCGTTTTGCTCTTGTTGTTTTGATAAACTCTGGCGACTTGTATGCCTATTATTAGTGCGCAGTCTGAGGAATTTCAGAGAGCGCACACCTGTTCAGATGTGGCCACGGAGCTTCACCGTTACCCTCAATACTACTGTCTTGACTCCTGCTTCCAAATGTCATGTCTCATCGGACATCTATAGATGCAGCCTGCTCATTTGGGAAAGTCATGTAGAGTCTTAACAATATTTATTTCATTTTTATTTCCCCCTCTTTCATTCAATTTTGATAAGACCAATTTGCCAATCTTTTGTTTTAGGGATAGTGAATTTCATGTCTTGTTCAAATTTACCTTCACCAAAATGAAGATATTCTCATGTGTTACATTCTAGAAGCTTTATTGTTTAACTTTTTACATCGCAGTCTGTGATCCATCCATATTTTATCTTTATTTTCAAATCCATTAATGTAGAATTATTTATAATATCCACTTAATTTTTTTAATGTCTGTACCGTGTGTCTTGGTAATTTATGCCAACTCTCTTTTTATCTAACTCAGTCTTCCCAGAGATTTATTTTTCTTTCTCTGAAGGATATAGACAAATACATAGAAATCCATTTTGTGATAAAGAATTAAGGGAATGCCAACTGAAAGATATATAGTGAGTTGGTAGTTTAAAGCAGGGGAATTGATTGACTGGAAAGCTCAAAAGAGACTTGTAAAGTGAGAAGTGTTTGAGATAATCCTTGAAGAAAAGGTAGAATTTGGGCAGTATAAGTAGAAGCATTTGAGCATTACTGGCAAAAGGGAAACCTGGAAATAGTCATTTGGATAACGTATAGCTGAGAATTGGTAAAAATACAGAAAGTCTGACAGAGGATAAGGTCCAGACTATCAAGAGATTTGAATCATAGACCACTGAGAAGACAGTGAATATTTTCAATATGTTGTTAACTTGAAACCATGAGGAGTGATGTTGAGAAAAGACTCCAGGTTTTCCAGCCTGGTGGTTGGGAGGATGGTGACATTTCTAAAAGAGAAAAAGCAGAAAGGAGGAAGAGCACTGCAGACTTTAGAGATGTAGATTCATCGGTACCAGCATAGAGCCGAAGCCTGGAGCTAAGTCTGAATGAGTTATCAAGGGATGAAGCACTCAAGGAGATAATCAGGCTGAGTCCAGCATCATTGACCAGCTCCCTTTAAGTAGTAAGAGGAGTGTGGAGTCAGAGAGCACAGAAGAGACGAAGGTAAGGAGGGAGCCCTGGGGGTCAAGAAAGCAGGATTTCATGCTGAGGAGGGTTCACTGACTCAGCCTGTACTGACTCGATGAGCTACTTAGGAGCTAAGTGATGACTGGGAATGCTACTAGGCTTGGTGTCCAGTGGGAAATCACTTTTGACCTTGGCGGTATTTAAGGAGATTGTGAATATTTGGCGTCAGCAGAAAGAGAAGAAGATCCTCATTTGAATGGGTCTGCTCTTCCATTTTTTAAATCCATTCAGCAATTCTTCACTGGCTCCTTCCTTTTGTCAGGCACCATGCCAGGTATTCACTGCATGGTGGTAAACAAGAGAAACAGGATGTCTCTCCTACTGAACTTACATCTAGAAGAGGGGCTAAACATCTCACAGATATAAAGAAATT
>SJYA01001305.1:1730530-1742930 GCA_006410615.1 Neotragus moschatus | reverse complement strand
AAGTTGTATAGTTTGAGGCAAAGTTTTCTTTGAAAACACATGGGGTATATGAATCTACCAGTGTTAAGTTATAATGCTGGGAGACTACGAAAGCTCATATGATTAATTGTAATTATCATTTATAATGTATGCTCATAATCACATTGCTGCAAGAACATCTACATTATCGTTCACTTTTGAAATGCTTGTGTTTCCCAACAGACTTGGGAAGGGGCTTTTATTAGGTCCATCAATCCAGACCTTTTAAGGTAAGGCTGTTGCTACCTTAGAAGGCAGAAATGCATTTCCTAGCCTCGAAAGAAAGCACTAAATAGTCATTAGCTTCTTCAGTCTGTTTACCAGACTGCCTGTCATTGGGGTTAGACTGGCCTCAAATCAACACTCGGCTCTATTTGTCCACTGGCATCGTCGCCTCATAGAATGTGTTCTCAAGTGACCGTACGCGCAGACCTTACCCCATGCCAGAGCTAAGTTCCTGGGGGGAAAATGTCTCAATTAAATTTTGTTTATTCAGTTCCATTTGAAATGAAATCTGTGTTTAAAAGAAAGTCCCACTCAAACCTTTTTCAAGCCTGTATCCATCATTTGCACTAATTGGTCTCAGAAATCTTGATTTGGAGGGGGTCCACACCGTTCCTTTATCACCATGGTAACTTCATTCTCAGGATGGTTTCTTCTCACCTCCTGTGCTCCCTTCACAGGAGCAAGGATGCTCCAAGGGGGGCCCTGCTCTCCCCAACCCCTGCATCCCTCTTTGCTATCTCCAGCCATCCTCTTCCTTTTTCTGCCTCGTATCACTTGTTTGCTGGACTCTTGGGTCTTGTCTCCCTGGGGAATCTCTCAATGGAAGCCCTTGTGCCCCAGTGTGGTGGCTGGCCCATTCACCTCGATCTGTTAGTGTCAAGACCCTTTGGAGCCCATAGGGACAACTTGCCAGTGACCAGGGGCAGAGCAGCTGTATCAACTCAGCTTGGGGAAGCTCAAGTATCCAGTGATCTTGGCTGTGTGGAGTTTGAAACTAAGCCCAACATATTACTCACGGCAAAACTAGGGACCGGCCAAGTTAAATAGAGCTCTCCCCAAAACATTCACGGACTGAGTGGAGAAGGAAGCTGTGATGTGAAGAGAGGCTATTTTGTGCCTGCTTTTATTTTTTAAAACAACACACTCTCCATAAGTGAGATGAGAAAAGTAGGAACCTCAAAGAGCAGTATCTATTACTTTAAAAAGTTTGGACCTGTGACCATATGCTATGTCCCACTAACTTCATAAGCTTGGTCACAACTGTAGTGGTGTCTTCTTTTCTCCAGAAACTGTGCTAAGATGAATTAGAAACACTCCCTCATCTAGTCTTCATGGGTACCATTGCTATACCCCTTTGCAGATGGCCAAGCTAAGACCCTGGGGCAGTAGGTGCTGTTATATGGCTGTTAAGTGATGGAGCTGGAATTTAAACCCCAGTAATCTATATCCACGGGCTTCCTAGGTGGCTCAGTGGTTAAGAATCCTCGTGCCAGTGCAAGAGACACAAATCTGATCCCTGGGTCAGAAGATTCCCTGGAGGGAATGGAACCCACTCCAATTTTGTTACTTGGAGAATCCCATGGACAGAGGGGCCTGGCGTGCTGTAGTCCATAGGTTTACAAAAGAGTACACCTTAGCGACTAAAACAATAAAACAAACACATCTGCCTCCATATTGGTACCTGTCTGCAGGTACCAGTGCAAACAAATGCAGGTAACCAGGAGCTTCCACTAAGAGGACACGTCAAAAGAAAACCATGATGCCACCTCTTGGGTCTGTGAATAGAAGTCCATCTGTGTTTGAGAGAAATTGGAAGTTCATAAAAGTTGGGCATGCCCCATTGAACCAAGCAGGGCTTGAGTCTGCAGATTATTTTCCAAACCAGAGGGAGTTCATTAAGCTGGAGGAAAAAAGAGGATCATTTAATAGACACAGAAAATATTTTTCGAATTTTTCCCCTAGCGGAACGGTTCAGTCTTCCCAAGTCATGGTGCGTGCCTCTGCTGGCCTTCCTACCTGGAATTGTTTCGAGAGGCCTGAAGCAGAGGCCTGGGTCCCCAGCTGGTCAGGCCTGCCCCTTCGCCAGTCGGGGCACCCACACGGCCCTCTGTAGCAGCTCATCCACACAGACACTGTTTATTGGAACACTGAGAATCTCATTTCTCGAAAAGCCCGGGGAATTAGATTGTTTGTTTTCCACACAGAAAGTTTTCATTTGAAAAATAACCCTCTTTGTTTAACTAATGAAGAGGTGGGGGGGGCACAGGGGGAGCTGCTTGCTTCTCAAGCTGGGTAAGAATTCCACGGGCAGTAATTCTGTTTCTCAGTGGAAAATGTTTCGGTTTCTTAATGTTGTTTGGCAGACTGGCCGCTGCCCGGCCCTCGCTCCACAGACCACACATACACACTTGTGCACACTCTTCCCACCCTTCCCTGTTGGGGGCTGGGGATGGCTGCCTCCTCTTTCCAGCACCTGCAGGACAAAAATGAGGTGGGTCCACGGCTGCCGGCCGGCCAGAGTTATCCCCGCCTGTTTGGGAACAGAACGCGTTCCGGGGCCACGCTTTCGACCCCAGAGGCTGGGTGGGCCACAGAGGAAGGAAATTGGACTCCGAACGTCTCTTGTTTCTGTGCGTCTCCACGTCAAGCAATTCTCTCACACCATGGAGGGGGTGGTCTAACATTCCCTCCTCGTTAGGCGGGTATGAGATGGTGATAAACACGGTGCTGTCATCATTTGCTTTCCAGCATGGTCGGCGTGGTGCTGAGTGGTCTGCATAACCTATCAAAACATGGCCCAGAGGCAACTTAGTGGAGCGAGAGAGAGCATGGATCCTCAGATCAGACAGATCTGCTCTGTCACTGAGCACCTCAGTCCACAGGCAAGTGACAGCCGAGCCACTCGGAGCCTGTGTCCACGACTGTGGACGGGGAAAGTATTTTATTTCACAGGGATGTGGGGTGTGGAGGATGGCGTTCATCACATTGTAAATGTCCCAGCAGCGTCAATCTGGTTCCCCCCTTTGTTCTCTGAACGCTGCCTGTCTCTGGTCCAGCTGAGGAGACAAACCCCATTCCTGTGGAATAAGCCACCAGCCATTGAGTGCTGTCCTTGCAGAGGGGAGCACAGAGCAGGGCACCCTTGCTGAGGTCCACAGCAGAGTCGAGGGGCACAGTGGAGCAGGTACCGGAAGCACTGGGGACTTGAGGATCTGTCACCAGTGGAAACAGTTATGTCTGTTATCCAGGGAATGTGAAGGCTTCCCTCTGTCTACATTCTTCATATGGGAGAGATCCATCTGTTCTGAGAGGCATGGCTGAAACACTGTCCTGCTTCAGGCAAGCAAAAGATGGGCAGCATGGCTGCTGTGTAAAAGTGGACATTTGAAAGATCCACACATGTAAGGCGTTAAGGAGAGAGTCAGCAGTTAGCAAGGAGTAAATGAATAGCTTCCAAAGGGGCTACAATATGGAACATGTGGGCTTCCCTGGTGGCTAGGCTGGTAAAGAACCTGCCTGCAATGAAGGAGATGCAAGTTCTGTCCCTGGGTGGGGAAAATCCCCTGGAGAAGGACATGGCAACCCACTCCAGTACTCTTGCCTGGGAAATCCCATGGACAGAGGAGCCTGGCAGGAGTCCATTTCTGCTGCTAATTAGAGAGCATCCCATCTTCTGACCAGAAAGCAAATAATTATACATGTATGTGTGTGTGTCTGAGCTCTGTCCACTGGGTCACAAAGAGTTGGACACTACTGAATGACTAAACCACCACCACGGGTGTACTAGTAAGACCACTTTGAGTTTTAAGTGATAGAAACCCTCTTCTAATATGACCTTAAGTAAATAAATATCTAAGACAGTCATATCACTAAGACATTCTGGGTTGATCTTCAGCTAGGGCTGAATACCCAATCATAGTATGTTGCTGGAACTGGCTCATTTGCTCGCTTCTCTCTCTCTCTCCCTCCCTCTCTCTCTCACTCACCATCCCTTCATTTTGTCTGCTAACCTTATTCTCTCTTTGTGATTAACTTCCTACTCTCACCTTAGCAGCTCCATAGAGAGAAATTCTCTCTCTCAAAATCTGTAGATCAAAGCCAGGGAAGATTCTAATTGACCCAGCTCTGAACTTCTCCCTGGCTGGAGCATAAGAGACTTGATTTTGCCGAAGTCAACCAGAGTGTTGGTGGAGCACCGACTCTGTGCGAGGCACTGTTCTAGTCGCTGGGGACCTGGTGGTGAGCAGCAGCGCTCCCTACCCCCGAGGAACTTGGTCTTGTGAGAGGCCGGGATTCTAGCTGAATCTTGCTACTTCCTGCTCTGCAGTGTCAGGAACCGAACAGTAGGAGCAAGTCTTCGCCCTTCACAAAGAAGCCAGTTCCTTGGCAAATTCAATACAAAGTCACGAAGTACCATTCTATGGGCCGAAGGTTCCCACACAAAAGATAAGCGTACCTGTGGTCTCTCCGCATGCCGGCTGGCAGGACAGCCTCAGTGTGAAGGGTGCCTCCTGGAGCTGAGCTCAGGCAGCACCACTGGCCAGAGCGGCTTAGGCTCTGAGGAGATGCCATGGCTTTGGGGTTCCTTGCAGGAAACTCTCACAAGGAATGCAGATGGTTTCCGTCATGGGTAGGAGCAAAGCAGGATGACCCTACAGCTCATGGCATCTCCAGCTGTAGAAGGGCTTAGAGTTGCGCAGCTTCTGCTGAATTGTCAGCGCCTCCTGAGGACCCCATGAAGACCTTAAAAACCCTAGTATTCTTTCTAAGGTGTGGAGGGATATGTATGTGTGTGTGCGTCCATCTTTTCAATTGTGTCTGGCTCTCTGTGACCCCATGGACTATATAGCCCGCCAGGCTCCTCTGCCCATGGGATTCTCAAAGCAAGAATACTAGAGTGGGTCCCATTCCCTCCAGGTGATCTCCCTGACCCAGGGATCGAACTCGTGTCTCTTACTTCTCCTGTATTTGATAGGTGGGTTCTTTACCACTAGCGCCACCTGGGAAGCCCAGGATATATATACACACACACACATACATGTATAAATATTTGCTTTCTGGTCAGAAGATGGGATGCTCTCTAATTAGCAGCAGAAATGGACTCAACCCTGTGCCTGTTGGAGTGCTCTATAATGGGCATTGTGGTTTTAGGTTAGAGGGAAAGAATAGCTTTTCAAACTGTATGTGGAGAGAGCAGTAGATTTGTGTGTCCTGGTGACTTGGATATGTGATGGGGTGGGAGGGAGGACTCACTACATGTAATTGATTCAGTATGTATTGAGTATGTACTATGTGCCAATCCCTGGGTATATATAATCCAGGCTGTCTGCTTCATGATGGAGTGACGAGCTCAGGAAGCTCCACATAGACTGACCACACTACCGTGTCTAAGAGAGGTGGCCAACACACAATGATGCTTCATGTGTCTCAGACACATGGTGGGGAGGTTAATGCTTATGGTGGATATAAATGATTTTCCCCGCACTTCCGAAAGGCTGCCTGAAACCCCAGCAAGGAGGCTTGGCTGGAAGCCAGGAGGTTTGGGAGAAAGGGGGAGGCAGACTTTCATGTCAGGCCGTGGAGTCATCTGAGGCCACCACCCGCTGAGCACGCTTAGCCTCTGCAGGCCCAAGGTGCTATGTGACAGGGCTCCCAGGGGCCTGTGGACAATCATTACTTTTATTACACTGCTCACTGTCAGGTCTTCCGAAATCCACACGGACTGCTCTTATGATTTCAGGTTGTCCCCAAAGAGAAGCTCAAGAATCCGTGATGAGCACAGTGGGAGAGGGAGCCAGCTGTCTATCTCAAAAGGGCACATCACCATAATCAGGGGGACACGGGGAGCATATGCAGAAAGAACGAACGGGCGGGGGCGGGGTGGGGCTGTGTGTGTCAGGAGCAGCCCAGACGGCGTACAAACCGGGCGTCCCCTCCCTGCATGCCTCCCGCCTCCACCACCAAAGAGTGCCTTTACAATAGGTGACGGGCACCCATGTCTTCTCCCCGACCCTGCCGGGCCCCCTCCCATAGTAGCCACCTTGCCTGCTATTCCAGTCAATTCACCCTGGGTCTCCCCAGGGCTGGCTGTTGCCTTCATATTTCATGCAGAATGTGCAGCCTCCCAGGAGCCCGAGGCATGCCCTGCATTCTGATGCATCGGCCGGCTCTGACACCAGCCTGCCACGGAGCATGCCTAATGAGGAGGCCGATACCGGAGGGGGAAGAGTCAGCCCGGCTGCGAGGGCCCGCCAGGGACCTGGAGTGGGGCGGCAGGAGGACTGTGAGGGCGGACTAGGGGAGAGACCACATTCCATCACAGATACAAGTGCGAGCCCATTTAAACAACACTGGGAATGNGCCAGTTCCTTGGCAAATTCAATACAAAGTCACGAAGTACCATTCTATGGGCCGAAGGTTCCCACACAAAAGATAAGCGTACCTGTGGTCTCTCCGCATGCCGGCTGGCAGGACAGCCTCAGTGTGAAGGGTGCCTCCTGGAGCTGAGCTCAGGCAGCACCACTGGCCAGAGCGGCTTAGGCTCTGAGGAGATGCCATGGCTTTGGGGTTCCTTGCAGGAAACTCTCACAAGGAATGCAGATGGTTTCCGTCATGGGTAGGAGCAAAGCAGGATGACCCTACAGCTCATGGCATCTCCAGCTGTAGAAGGGCTTAGAGTTGCGCAGCTTCTGCTGAATTGTCAGCGCCTCCTGAGGACCCCATGAAGACCTTAAAAACCCTAGTATTCTTTCTAAGGTGTGGAGGGATATGTATGTGTGTGTGCGTCCATCTTTTCAATTGTGTCTGGCTCTCTGTGACCCCATGGACTATATAGCCCGCCAGGCTCCTCTGCCCATGGGATTCTCAAAGCAAGAATACTAGAGTGGGTCCCATTCCCTCCAGGTGATCTCCCTGACCCAGGGATCGAACTCGTGTCTCTTACTTCTCCTGTATTTGATAGGTGGGTTCTTTACCACTAGCGCCACCTGGGAAGCCCAGGATATATATACACACACACACATACATGTATAAATATTTGCTTTCTGGTCAGAAGATGGGATGCTCTCTAATTAGCAGCAGAAATGGACTCAACCCTGTGCCTGTTGGAGTGCTCTATAATGGGCATTGTGGTTTTAGGTTAGAGGGAAAGAATAGCTTTTCAAACTGTATGTGGAGAGAGCAGTAGATTTGTGTGTCCTGGTGACTTGGATATGTGATGGGGTGGGAGGGAGGACTCACTACATGTAATTGATTCAGTATGTATTGAGTATGTACTATGTGCCAATCCCTGGGTATATATAATCCAGGCTGTCTGCTTCATGATGGAGTGACGAGCTCAGGAAGCTCCACATAGACTGACCACACTACCGTGTCTAAGAGAGGTGGCCAACACACAATGATGCTTCATGTGTCTCAGACACATGGTGGGGAGGTTAATGCTTATGGTGGATATAAATGATTTTCCCCGCACTTCCGAAAGGCTGCCTGAAACCCCAGCAAGGAGGCTTGGCTGGAAGCCAGGAGGTTTGGGAGAAAGGGGGAGGCAGACTTTCATGTCAGGCCGTGGAGTCATCTGAGGCCACCACCCGCTGAGCACGCTTAGCCTCTGCAGGCCCAAGGTGCTATGTGACAGGGCTCCCAGGGGCCTGTGGACAATCATTACTTTTATTACACTGCTCACTGTCAGGTCTTCCGAAATCCACACGGACTGCTCTTATGATTTCAGGTTGTCCCCAAAGAGAAGCTCAAGAATCCGTGATGAGCACAGTGGGAGAGGGAGCCAGCTGTCTATCTCAAAAGGGCACATCACCATAATCAGGGGGACACGGGGAGCATATGCAGAAAGAACGAACGGGCGGGGGCGGGGTGGGGCTGTGTGTGTCAGGAGCAGCCCAGACGGCGTACAAACCGGGCGTCCCCTCCCTGCATGCCTCCCGCCTCCACCACCAAAGAGTGCCTTTACAATAGGTGACGGGCACCCATGTCTTCTCCCCGACCCTGCCGGGCCCCCTCCCATAGTAGCCACCTTGCCTGCTATTCCAGTCAATTCACCCTGGGTCTCCCCAGGGCTGGCTGTTGCCTTCATATTTCATGCAGAATGTGCAGCCTCCCAGGAGCCCGAGGCATGCCCTGCATTCTGATGCATCGGCCGGCTCTGACACCAGCCTGCCACGGAGCATGCCTAATGAGGAGGCCGACACCAGAGGGGGAAGAGTCAGCCCGGCTGCGAGGGCCCGCCAGGGACCTGGAGTGGGGCGGCAGGAGGACTGTGAGGGCGGACTAGGGGAGAGACCACATTCCATCACAGATACAAGTGCGAGCCCATTTAAACAACACTGGGAATGGATCGGAGCCTCAGAGGAGGGACAGTTCAGGTCAGGGAACAAGCTGGGGGAGAGCTGTGGAGACTAAGAGGAGGAGGATGCGCCGAACCACGTGGGTTTTGGTAGGCAGGGCTGTGCCTTTTCAGTGTTTCTTCCTGTGGAGAAAGGTTTCTTCAAGCTTCCTTCAAGACCACTTCATTAGCTCAAAGATCCTGCTGAACAGAAGTTTTTCCTTTGGTTAAAGCCTCATCATAGGAGAAGGCAATGGCAACCCACTCCAGTACTCTTGCCTGGAAAATCCCATGGACGGAGGAGCCTGGTAGCCTGCAGTCCACGGGGTCGCACAGAGTCAGACACGACTGAAGCGACTTAGCAGCAAAGCCTCATCTACCTTAATTTCACGCACTACTCCTCCTTCCGTCTGGTTCTGCCAGGATAACTGGGCCCTGGCTTCCTCTGGGACTGAGGGCATTTATGCTTGGGGCAGACAGAGCGCCTATAATCTCTGTCCCAAAACTACAGGGATGCAGTACTGACTCCGCCCCCTCCCTGACGTTAGCCCCGCCTACTTCCGATGGGCCATTCCCATGCCTAGAAGTAGTGAGGCTGGTTCCAGTTTACAGACAAAAATTCAGGAGTGAGAGGTCACACACCAGAAATAAGCTGTGCATGCGTGCCAAGTCCCTTCAGTCGTGTCTGACTCTGTGACCGCATGAACTATAGCCTGCCAGACTCCTCTGTCTCTGGGATTCTTCAGGCAAGATTACTGACATGGGTTGCCATTTCCTCCTCCAGAGGATCTTCCCGACCCCGGGACTGACCTCGCCTCTCTTACATCTCCTGCATCGGCAGGTGTCTTCTTTACCGCTCGCACTACCTAGGAAGAAGCTGGTCACCTCTAAAATCTTGTCCACCGTTCCATTTGAAATGTGTGTGAAGTGAGGTAGCAAAGCATGATTCTCAATAATTTCACTTAGATATACACTGAGAAAGAGTGAAACATTCACATTTAATCGAAAAAAATCATTTTTAAGTCATAAATGTAACAAAAAACTTTCGCTTAAAGCTCTGATTTCTGTCATCCGTGTGTGTGTGTGTGTGTGTGTGTGTGTGTAGCCAGCGTTCTGTTTGGGTGCTGGGGACAATAATTTCATAATAAGAATAATAATCTGTATTGAAGTCTTACTATGTGCCCCATACTTTTCATTAATTATCCATGTCAACCTTGGAACACTGGGAACCAGGTGATATTGTCCCACCCTGCAGGGAGGAAATTCTTGCACAGAAGAGTTAAACATATTGGCTAAGGCCACAAAGCTCATGAGTGGCANATAATAAGAATAATAATCCGTATTGAAGTCTTACTATGTGCCCCATACTTTTCATTAATTATCCATGTCAACCTTGGAACACTGGGAACCAGGTGATATTGTCCCACCCTGCAGGGAGGAAATTCTTGCACAGAAGAGTTAAACATATTGGCTAAGGCCACAAAGCTCATGAGTGGCAGGAGAGGAACCTGTTTGCCTTGCAACTCCATGCTTTTAACCCCTACAGCTAATGCCCAGATTAAGCCACCCTGTTTTGCAGCCGCATCATGTAAATACATTTTTGATATAAATCATTGCCAGCTTTACTTTCAGCATTACTGTTCCTCACCTACTTCTTGCCTACAGTGTTCTTGAAATATCTCCCTTGTTAATACCTATACTTTTTCTCATGTGGAATCATAGTTTGCTGGTTCTGATTTTATGGTTCTTTAGATTCTGTCCTGAAAACAGAGTAATTTCCACTTTCAAGAAGATGTTTTATTGTCATGGAATTCCTTTAGAATTAGAACAATAGAATTTTTACAACTGGAGGAAACCTTGGAGATGATCCATCCTGCGTCACTGCTGAAGCAGGAATTGCTCCTACGTCATCCTGAGCAGATGGTCATCTCTCCATAAGCATCCTCAGTGCTAGAAAGCACGCCACATGGAAAGTAGCTCAGCTTGCTTTCAGGGTGAGACGTGGGCAAGGTCTCCCTTCTGCTGCCTCCTGCTGAGTGCCTGCCTTCCACAGCCACCGAGAGTCATGTCTACCACCCAAGGACTTCGGCCGCTGTGTGAGTTTCCCGAGGATGTCATAACAGCATCATGATCTGGGTGATATCTCACTCTGTGGAGCCTGGAAGTCATGATTCAGAGGGGTGTCGGTGTTGGTTTGTTCTGAGTGCTGTGAGGCAGAATTTCCTCCATCCTACTCTCCTAGCTTCNCAAGGACTTCGGCCGCTGTGTGAGTTTCCCGAGGATGTCATAACAGCATCATGATCTGGGTGATATCTCACTCTGTGGAGCCTGGAAGTCATGATTCAGAGGGGTGTCGGTGTTGGTTTGTTCTGAGTGCTGTGAGGCAGAATTTCCTCCATCCTACTCTCCTAGCTTCTGGTGGCTCATTGGCAATCATTGGTATTTCTTGGCTTATAGGTCTCTGCCTTCATTTCACCTGGCAGCCCACCTGTGTGGGTTCCGTCTCCAAAATTCCTCCTATCAGGTCACAGTCATTTTGGGTTGGGGACCCTCCTTATTCTGTGTGTGTGTGTGTGTGTGTGTGTGCATGCACTGTCACGCAGTCATATCTGACCTTTGGCAACACCATGGACTATAGCCCACCAGGCTCCTCTGTCCATGGGAATTTTCCAGGCAAGAATACTGGAGTGGGTTGCTATTTCCTCCTGCAGGGGATCTTCCTGACCCAGGGATCAAACCCAGGGATTGAACCTGTGTCTATTCAATCTCCTGCATTGGCAAGCAGGTTCTTTGCCACTGCACCACCTGGGAAACCTTCTTGCTCTAGTATGAATCATTTTAACTAATTACATCCTACAACAACTCTGTTGCCAAATATGGTCATATCCTGAGGTAAAGGGGTTAGGGTTTCAACATATGGGTGGGGCAGGAGCGGGCCATAGTTTGACCTTTACCAGTCCCTCTTCTGCAAATCAGCCTTTCAGACATAAGAAGATACTTGTGTTGCCTTGAGGCTTCTCCTTCTCATTTAACAACCTCCAGCTTTTGGCCAGACTCTTCTGTTCTGGGAGTCTCTTCCAAACACACCTCTCTCTTGGTCGGTGCCTAAGAGGGTGGCATCCTGCCAGTTGGGCTCTGAGGGCCCACTCCCCCAGCCTAGGACTCTGCTTCTCCAGGTCAGCTCTGTGGGTCCACACTCTCAGCTGCCTGAATGTGCAGAGCTTCACTCTACTAATCCTCCTGGTCTCTGTCAAATGAATTGCTCTTAAGCCTGGACTCCACCCAGTAAGATGCTAGTTGACTCCCTTTGAGAACATCAGTGAAAACAACCCTGGCTAGAGAGAGATCCTTTGCTGAAAAAGAGAGCACTTTGCTGAAAACTTCTTGTCCAGGTCACAGGCAGTGCCACCTATTCGTGGGTCATTGAGTCACTTTCCATGTCCATTGCTACAAGCCTTTTTCTAGTCTTGGTATCAAATCCATCACAAAAACGAAGGAATATGGAGTGCTTTGAAGCCCCGTCATTTGTCAGTCCTGAAGCTGAAATGCTAGAAGACATCCAGTGTGTTTGGCAGGCTCGGTTTTTCATAAACACACTGTGTTAAGTTCTCGCTGCCCTGTTGTCTTGCTCACTGAGCTTTTCTCACTTAAGATTTGTTCCATTTTCTTGCAAAATAGTGAAATTCCCAGTTCTCTGTTTTCCCTGGATTATTTCCAGGGAGATAATGCTTTTCTATTTTGGAAATCGGTCCCACATGTCTTCTTTTAATACTTCTGATAAATCCCCTGATCATGATTCATGGTTTTCAGTCCTTTAATAAGTGGGATTATTAAGCAATTGTTTTGATCAGTTTTCTAATTTGGGCTTGGGGAGGGCGGTTCCTTCAAATCTACCAATCTGAATTCTTTCCAAGGGCACCATTTTTTGGGTAGTCTTTCTTTGTAGATATCAAAGAACTAAGGCAGGGCCGAACAAAACCTGGGAGTAGAAGTAGGATAGAACAAGTGGCAGGCTTAAGAGGGGAAAAAAAGAAAAAAAAA
>SJYA01001305.1:1640538-1728593 GCA_006410615.1 Neotragus moschatus | reverse complement strand
TGTGTGTGTGTGCATGCACTGTCACGCAGTCATATCTGACCTTTGGCAACACCATGGACTATAGCCCACCAGGCTCCTCTGTCCATGGGAATTTTCCAGGCAAGAATACTGGAGTGGGTTGCTATTTCCTCCTGCAGGGGATCTTCCTGACCCAGGGATCAAACCCAGGGATTGAACCTGTGTCTATTCAATCTCCTGCATTGGCAAGCAGGTTCTTTGCCACTGCACCACCTGGGAAACCTTCTTGCTCTAGTATGAATCATTTTAACTAATTACATCCTACAACAACTCTGTTGCCAAATATGGTCATATCCTGAGGTAAAGGGGTTAGGGTTTCAACATGTGGGTGGGGCAGGAGCGGGCCATAGTTTGACCTTTACCAGTCCCTCTTCTGCAAATCAGCCTTTCAGACATAAGAAGATACTTGTGTTGCCTTGAGGCTTCTCCTTCTCATTTAACAACCTCCAGCTTTTGGCCAGACTCTTCTGTTCTGGGAGTCTCTTCCAAACACACCTCTCTCTTGGTCGGTGCCTAAGAGGGTGGCATCCTGCCAGTTGGGCTCTGAGGGCCCACTCCCCCAGCCTAGGACTTTGCTTCTCCAGGTCAGCTCTGTGGGTCCACACTCTCAGCCGCCTGAATGTGCAGAGCTTCACTCTACTAATCCTCCTGGTCTCTGTCAAATGAATTGCTCTTAAGCCTGGACTCCACCCAGTAAGATGCTAGTTGACTCCCTTTGAGAACATCAGTGAAAACAACCCTGGCTAGAGAGAGATCCTTTGCTGAAAAAGAGAGCACTTTGCTGAAAACTTCTTGTCCAGGTCACAGGCAGTGCCACCTATTCGTGGGTCATTGAGTCACTTTCCATGTCCATTGCTACAAGCCTTTTTCTAGTCTTGGTATCAAATCCATCACAAAAACGAAGGAATATGGAGTGCTTTGAAGCCCCGTCATTTGTCAGTCCTGAAGCTGAAATGCTAGAAGACATCCAGTGTGTTTGGCAGGCTTGGTTTTTCATAAACACACTGTGTTAAGTTCTCGCTGCCCTGTTGTTTTGCTCACTGAGCTTTTCTCACTTAAGATTTGTTCCATTTTCTTGCAAAATAGTGAAATTCCCAGTTCTCTGTTTTCCCTGGATTATTTCCAGGGAGATAATGCTTTTCTATTTTGGAAATCGGTCCCACATGTCTTCTTTTAATACTTCTGATAAATCCCCTGATCATGATTCATGGTTTTCAGTCCTTTAATAAGTGGGATTATTAAGCAATTGTTTTGATCAGTTTTCTAATTTGGGCTTGGGGAGGGCGGTTCCTTCAAATCTACCAATCTGAATTCTTTCCAAGGGCACCATTTTTTGGGTAGTCTTTCTTTGTAGATATCAAAGAACTAAGGCAGGGCCGAACAAAACCTGGGAGTAGAAGTAGGATAGAACAAGTGGCAGGCTTAAGAGGGGAAAAAAAGAAAAAAAAATAGCCAGCTCTGTTTTCCCAAATTCTTTTGGGGAGAATATGAGATAGGGGAACCAGACGGGGTTCTGAGTGGAAAACACTGGGGAACAAGATGGAGAAAGGTAGAGAAGACACGAGATGAGGGAACCTGGATTACCTTGCTGTATGAAAATGAGGTAACCCCACCAACCCAAGTGACATTCAGCGGGGAGTTCAAGCCCTAATCCTTCCGGGACAAGTTCTGGGGTCTGTGGAGAGCTGTGGTGTCACTGGTGTATTTGACATGCAGAGCAGGGCTTTCTTACCCCCTCCTCTATGCTACAATATTAATTTTTAGGAATTAGCATGTATTATAGGAGAAGGCAATGGCACCTCACTCCAGTACTGTTGCATGGAAAATCCCATGGACGGAGGAGCCTGGTAGGCTGCAGTCCATGGGGTCACTAAGAGTCGGACACAACTGAGCGACTTCACTTTCACCTTTCACTTTCATGCGCTGGAGAAGGAAATGGCAACCCACTCCAGTGTTCTTGCCTGGAGAATCCCAGGGACGGGGGAGCCTGGTAGGCTGCAGTCCATAGGGTCGCTAGGAGTCGGACATGACTGAGCGACTTCACTTTCATGCATTGGAGAAGGCAATGGCAACCCTCTCCAGTGTTCTTGCCTGGAGAATCCCAGGGACGGAGGAGCCTGGTGGGCTGCCGTCTATGGGGTCGCACAGAGTCGGACACGACTGAAGTGACTTAGCAGCAGCAGCACGTAGTATTCCATAGTAATTATTTCTAATTCTCATTTAGTTTTAAAACTAGAAATTTAAAGAAGAAAATCTCAATTTTGAAGATATTATTTAAAGTCAGCAAAAATACTTCATGTATGCACCAAAATGTGGGCTACCCAGGTGGCGCTAGAATGGTAAAGAACCCGCCTGCCCATGCGGCAGATGCAAGCGACACAGGTTCGATCCCTGGGTTGGGAAGATTCTGGAGGAGGGGATGGCAACCCCCTCCAGTATTCTTGCCTGGAGAATCCCATGGACAGAGGAGCCTGAGGGACTACAATCCATGGGGTCAGATACAACTGAAGCAACTTAGCATGCACACACTAAACTGTATGTGTGTTAAACAAAATAGTATGCCTCATGGTTTGCACTCTGTTTCACTGAATAACAGAATTTTGTTGTTTCATCCTCACAATCTTTTACTGTTGCTCTTCATTTTTGCTTTTATTGTTCAAATGCAGAGATATATTCTATCACAGGAGTTGAACACATAAATAGCACCCCGTGTGAATTCAAAGGCTCCCTAAGAATTTACTCTCAAAAGCAACATGAATGTGTTGGAGACTACATGGATGAAAATTTCTGATTAGCTTCCATGAAAAATATATCTATTAAATGATAAGCAGTAAAAATGTGCATATATGTGTTTGTATATGTCTGTGTGTGTGTACATGCATGTATATAACAAAAATGCCACAGTAATGGCAACAATTGTTTAACTGAGACCAACAGAAGATTTAGGGGGTGTGGGATCAGGACTATTTTGTCACTGGCATTTTTTTAGCGTCACTGGCACACAGTGGAAATAAAAGCTGACCAACATCACACTGGTCGCTGGGGCATTCTGTTCCCCTAACCTAGGGGGCCACTGCTGACCCATCGTGGGGGAGGTAAGCAGGAGAGTGTACTCAGAAAAGCCTAGAGGATGGTTGCAGGCAAGCAAGAATTAGGGCCTGAGATAAGGGTCTATGTTGTTTGAAGGGTAAAATGACACACGGTTATTTTGTTCTGCATATTTCTACTTTGTCTTTTTAGCTCTGCAAATATCCCAGGGTCCCCCATCGAGAGCCCTCGGAGGGCACAGGCCTTGTCTGTACGTCTCTGTATTACCCACCTCCTCAGCCTGCCCCCTGCATGTAGCACAGCCCTTGGTTCATTCTAAGTCGTCTGTAAATGTCCACTGATAGATTTCTTTAGCCATTATCTTCAACAGTTTAAACAGTTTATCTTATTTCTGTGCTATGTGAACTCAGGTATTGCAGCCTCCTCCTCTTGCATTCATTACACACACCAGTGGCTCGCTGTTCCCCAACATAGTTATATAATAGTCTTGATTCTCCAAAACGCTATTAGCTCACCTTCACCGTTGGCTTTTGCTGCCTCGGGAGACTGACACAAGGGAAGGGAGAAAGAAGGCAGGAAGTAGAAAGAAGACCCCTGAAGATTTCAGTGAGTTGGCTCCACCCGTGATCATTCAGATACAGGTTCTCAGACCCCCAGGCCTGCCGAGTTTCCCATTATCTTTACGGAAGGGAAAATGACGCATCCACAGAGGAGTCCCAGGGCCCTTGTGGGAGTGCTGAGGAAGCTGGAAGGTGGAGCCTTTTGGAAACTGTGCAGGCCCTTGTCTGCCTTCCTGCTGCTGGGCAGGGAATCAGCGCTGGGATTTGGAGCACTTCCTTCAGCCCACCTCCAGACCCCACAGTTTAGTTCTTCATTAAAAGAAGGTCCATAGAGGCGCTTAAACACAAAACTCCCCATAATGGTGAATACTCAGAATTACTTTCCACCTGATACTGCTTCATTTAATTGGACTAAAGCAGGCTCCCTTGGCTCTAGGCTCCCTTGAAATCCTGCCCAAATTTGCCTGGCTCCTGCGTGGGCCTGGGTAAAGATGAGGCAGGTGCACCGAGGGGCCGCGAGCTGGGCTCTCATGAACTGTAATGGTTGCTGCATGACTGATTCCCCAACTCCTCCGCCTTCCCGCCATATCCCAGGACCCCCCGCTTATGCAAAGAGCAGGCTCCCTAGTGCCACCTTATGAAGAAGTGGTAGGGCAATTTCATTTAATATTGCTAGTGCTTCCATTAACCTGACTCTATTGCTCTCCATCCTCAATTTAAGACTCTCTCTTTCTCTTGATTATCGATGTATTTCGGAGCCTCTGAATGTCCTCTCCAGACCTCTAAGCCAGCCTGGAGTAAGTTGATAATCGAAAGCTTCTGTTCCTTGAGGTTTCCTGGCTTTAGAGGAAGGCGACCTCCCCATGCCCCGCCACCCCCAGGCCTCGGAAGCCATCCTGGGGCCTCCGTTTTGTTCTGCTGTGCTCCCATGTTCTGTATCCACTCTCGCCTCTGTTTCTCTTCCTCCCTCCCACCTCCCCTCCCTCCCTTCCTTCCCTCTTGCCTTCCCCACCTTTTTTTCAGTCGGTCTTTTCTTTTTGTTGTTAAGATTTGCTCAATGAGAAAATGTTTTAGAGTTTTCTTGGAAACAGGTAGACAGAAATGTATTACGGACCATTTTTACTCTATGATTGATTGATTCAATTGTTAATTCAGTAAGTATGCATTAAGTGTCTACTATGTGTCAGGCACTCTTGTAGGCTCTGTAGATGAATCAGGACCCAAAGATTGTGCTTTCATACAGCTTAAATTCTAGCAGAGAGAGAATAAGTTAAGAAAAAAAAAAACCCACCACATTTACAGCAGATGAAAATAGAAAGTGTGAAGAAAACTAATGTAGTGGAAGAGGCTGGAAAGTGATGGGAAACCCCCCCAGGCCTGCCCTTGTATCCAGACATGCTCCTTTGAATGACACCGGCCTCTCTACATTTAAATTCTAAATAAGAACGATGAGGGAGTGAGATAGGAATACTCTCTCCGGGAGAGAGTACAACTGGCAGTGTAAATAAGCTTACACAGCCCCTCCCCATGGCTTCCCTGCCATGGCATGCAGAAAGCTGGGGCAGGGCCCCTAGGAGAACAACCCCAAGCTTTCCTCTGGAGTGCNAATTCTAAATAAGAACGATGAGGGAGTGAGATAGGAATACTCTCTCCGGGAGAGAGTACAACTGGCAGTGTAAATAAGCTTACACAGCTCCTCCCCATGGCTTCCCTGCCATGGCATGCAGAAAGCTGGGGCAGGGCCCCTAGGAGAACAACCCCAAGCTTTCCTCTGGAGTGCAGCCCTGGGACAATGAGGCACCGATATGCCTACAGAGAAAAGATGGTGAGTCATCCTGCTGCATCCTGTCACTGCATCAGAACTCTCATTCCATCACCGCTCAGTTCCCAAGGTCTGAGAGAAGGCCATCGCCCCTATTCCTTGCATCCCGTGGGTAGCCTAGGATTGAATGCTGCTGCTGCTGCTGCTGCTGCTAAGTCGCTTCAGTTGTGTCTGACTCTGTGTGACCCCATAGGGAGCCCACCAGGCTCCCCCGTCCCTGGGATTCTCCAGGCAAGAACACTGGAGTGTGTTGCCATTTCCTTCTCCAATGCATGAAAGTGGAAAGTGAAAGAGAAGTCACTCAGTCGTGTCCAACTCTTAGCGACCCCATGGACTGCAGCCCACCAGGCTCCTCCGTCCATGGGATTTTCCAGACAAGAGTACTGGAGTGGGTTGCCATTGCCTTCTCCGAGGATTGAATGAAAGCTGGCTTTTCAAAACTATGGTAATTGGGATGAAGGCTGCAGCTGGATTCCTCTGGCCTCTAATGCCTTCAGGGAGTGGTCCACTGTAGCCTGGCCAAAGGAGAGTACAGTTCTCTGACCTCAGCAAAGGATGGAAACCTCAAATGCTCGGACCAGAGGATGATTCTATAAGAGTAGCAGGCCAAGACAAAGGTAGGGCTCAGAGCATGAGAAGGGTTATATGCCTTCCATGAAAATAGGTCTCTAGGCCTTTGTACGCAGTGAAGGAGGGATGGAGGGAAAGCTTTGGACTTGGTCAGACTTGGGGCTGGATCCTGGATCCACAGTTCTCTGCTGTCTGGTTGTGGATAGTTTACTAACCCTTTCTGGGATAGAGTGTCCTCACTGGTAGAATTGGCCAGCCACACCTTGTTCATAGACTTGTGAGGATTAAAGAAAAATGTAAATGGATAAGTCCAGGCATTGGGAAAGGAACCTGGCACTGAGTTAATGACCATACATGTCCTTGTCTGGAATTTCACTTCAGCAGAACTATGTCCTCATTTATTTGAAGCCTGAAGAATTTAGGGGTGAATCATGGCTGTAATTTACTTTTAAAATTCAAAAAATATTGTGAAGTATATAGTACCTTTTCTGGACAGTCTCTAGCCAAGAGTCTCTATGCTTATCCACTTTTATTCAAAATCTAGGTAACGTCATTCATTGTCTTGGCTTAAAAACCATATACTTGCCAGCAATGCTTTATTTTTATCTCCAAGCCAGATCTCTCTTAGGAACTTCAGACTCACATATTCAACTGCTGATTTGACATCTAAGAGCATGCATATCCCAAACAAAATGCTTGATTCCACATCCCAACCCTACCCCCACAACCTGGTACCCAGCCCAACCCTGCCCCACCTTTTCCATGTCAGTAAATAACCACCACGATTCACCCAGATACCTCAGCCAGAAACCCTCATCCCTCCTCCTCCTCCACGCCCCTCAGCCAACCCATCAGCATTCCCTGCTGATCTTACCCAGGATTTCCCTAATCCAGCCCCTCCCGACCACCTCACTGCCACCTTCAGCTGGATCATACCAGCAGCCTGTGAAGTTAATCTCCCAGCTCCCACTCCTGTGCACTGTAATCTGTTCCCTGCATGGCCAGCACCATCTTTTTAAAGCACAAACCAGTCTTGTCATTTGCCCGCTTAAAACTATCAGTAACTTCCCTTGTACACAGAGTCAAATCTACACACCTCCCCTCAACCCACTGGACTGGGAGTGTGTACCATCTTCTTTTCCACCTTTCTCCCCCTCCTTCCCTTGTTCATCCTTGTGCTTTTCTCACAGCACTCCAAACACACCACCCTCCAGATACATTGCCCTCCTTTCCATTTCTTTGACAAACCAATCCCCTTCCCCTCTGGGCTTTCCATTAGATTGTTTCCTCTAGCTTGAATTCTCTCTCCCTTTCTCTTCCCATACCCAGTTCCTTCACATCCTTCAGGTCTCAGCTTACATTTGACCTGTCTGAGTATCCTTCTGTGACACCCCAAGTTCCAAATAGGCCCCTCAGTCATTCTCATAGCACATGGCTCTGCTAACCTTCAGAGAGGGAAGGATTATCTATTTACCAGTGGATATCCAAAGCCTTGCATAGCCCTCATTAAAATTTAATCTCTTAATAAAGGAACCAGTTAAAAATCACACTGCTCTTATTCTAAGTTCCCATCTTTAGGCCCCACATCTTGCTTCTCAGCCACAGGTATACCAGGCCATTCCTTTTGCCAGGCCTCCGTGGCTTCTTTGTGAGACCCTCACACTTCCACCTCAGCCCATCACTGCATCAGCCTCCCTGTTATTCTGCCAGCATCTAAGTGCCCTTGAAAGGCCGGTTGGCCAACCTGGGGCATGAAGGGTAGCTGCATTCTGCACACGCGTGCATATGTTCATCACACATTTCTTACTCAGTCTTTTATTTCTCCTGCAACAAATGTGGTCTTTGTTTGCCCATCCAACAACCCAACCCCTGCAAATGAGATGGTGCCAACATTGGCAGCAGACCACAGGCCCTTGCTTGCCACGTTGGCCCCCTCAGAGGCTTTCTCCTTGCACTTTTTGAGGTGGTTTCCTGTTGTTGCTGAGGTCAGCATTCAGCCCAGCTTTGAACATGGAAGCCTCACCCATCCCAGGGCGACTCTGGCTTTCTTATCAGACTCTGCCCTAATGGGAAGTGAATGCTGCAATCACGGGGCGCACTCCGAGGTCACAATTACGTAAGGATTATTAATGAAGCAACGATGTCAAAATTGTGTGAAATCAAACTCAGATTTAAGCACTTAAAATAAACAGATATAAAGTAACAGATGTCCCGTTTTGTTCTCAGATGATTTCATCCCTTGTTAAAAATAAATGTCTGGCTTGAAAGGAGAAAAAAAAAGAAAAGGGGAACTTTACTTCCATGTTAAAAATTAATTGAATCCAGAGGTTGGTAAAGCAACTAAGTGGTATGGGTTTTTTTTTTTTTTTAAGGCAAAGACATATTTGTGTTGATTTTTATTTCAGCGAGTAATAAATTCATTGCATAGCCCCAACTTTGATAGACCAAGCTCACGTCCTTTGAAACCCAAAGGGAAAATTTCTCCATAGTTATTATGTAGATAAGAATGGGGCCCAGTGTATCCGTCTGAGGAGAATTTAGTTCCATGCTTAACCCCAAAGGATGCAACAGCAGAGGCTTCAGATACCACAAGTCCTGATCGTCATGCTGGCAGCCATCAAAAACCCGTGGAGGTGGACTTGCCTTGGAATTCCAGTGTGGAATTCCCAGAGAAGACGCCTACTGAAATTAGTAATGGGAAAGGCAAATTAGGTCATCTTGTCCGTCCCCCTGCCAGCTTCCTACACTGTGGTTAATTTTCTCCTCCTTTGATCAGATACATTTTAAATGTTTCAAGAGATGGAAATTGCACCAGTTGGCTCCCTCTAGAGTTCCACAGTCTACTGAAGTAACAGGACTCGATTTTCTGCCTGTGAGACTCAGTGGGAATTTTTCCAAGAGTGGAAGGTTGTTTGTGAACTGAGGGCTGCCTTTACCTCCCCCAAATGTCTCTTCCTCATTCTGTTTATGGCCCAATTCTGAGGATTTAGAAATCCGGAGAANTAACAGGACTCGATTTTCTGCCTGTGAGACTCAGTGGGAATTTTTCCAAGAGTGGAAGGTTGTTTGTGAACTGGGGGCTGCCTTTACCTCCCCCACATGTCTCTTCCTCATTCTGTTTATGGCCCAATTCTGAGGATTTAGAAATCCGGAGAAATGTTCATCTGTCCAAAATCACAAAGTGGCCCCGGAAACATTCAAAGGAAATAATTTATTTGTAGATTCTGAGTAAAAAACACAAGGGGATTGGTATTGATGCCCTTGAATAAAAGATGGAGCAGCTCATAGCCCTGATGCTGGCTGTCTGTGCAGGAGAGTTGCATGTAGCACCATTTATTGAAGGGGATAAATAATCCAGATAAGAAACCATATGTTTCCAGGCAGAAAATACATGTTACTAAACTGTTAGCCACTTTGAAAAGTAAAAATACTTGGTTTTGCAATCGGTTAAAATTATCTTGCCTGTATTTCCAGTCCCCATCTCTGAACCCCCATGCCTGAACAAACCAACGGTAGGTCAGCAATGAAAGTAAAGAATGGGGGAGTGGTGGCAGTTGCACAACATTGTCAATGTACTTAACGGCTCTGACTTGTATGCTTAAAAATGGTTGAAATGTTTTTTTTTTTTTAAAGGGAGGTAAAAAATGAAGCCATTCTGATTGTGTCAGAGGTAAGGAGTGGACAGTTTATGCAATAGGTAGAGTGGGCGGGAGGGGTGGGGTCTAGTTTTGCTCAGACTTGCTTCATTTCTCTGCACTTGACTCTGCAGCTTCTACACAGACTGAAGGTGGGCCAAGATGTCCCCGAAGTGTCCCCAGACCCAGCATGTGCCTGCTTTATGGCAGACACTGCTGGTGCCAGCTCCCCATTCTCCTTTCCTGCAATAGAACCTCGCTTGTGGTTTTGAGTGTCGCTTTGCTGAACCATTAAAAATAAATAAAAACACAAGGCTCACTTACTGCCTCCCTTGCAGCTGGTGACTGGCTCTGTGACTTAGCTCTGACCGATGAGATGCAGGCAGCATCCCCAGGGAGGTAGCCATCCATGTCCCACTCTGTGTCCCTTTGCCTTCCACCTTCTTCCTTTTGCTCCTTTGTGGTTGTGATGCTTGAAGGAGCAGCAGCATCCAGCAACTACAGGGACAATGCAGAAAGGGAGAAGGCAGGTGGTGACATTTCCAAGTTGCCCTTCGAGCCCTTGTAGGGGGGCAGAAAATGCTCCCTTCTTCACTTCTAGATTCTTTGGATGGTCTTATAACTAAGTTGACAAAAAACAGATTCATAGAAAAAAAAATTTAATTCCATATGTCCAGAAGTCCCAAGGATATGAGACTCAAGACCAAGTCAGGCAGTTGAGCTTATGTGCCAGACTCAGCTAAGGAATGGGATAGGGGTCAGGGACTTCAAGTAAGGGTGGGGGGAGGACAATTCTCAGAACAATGAGATGAGCAGATGTTTGGTAATTAGAAATTTGCCATGCCATGCTGATATGCCTTTCAGATAAAAACGTTATCTCTGGTAATAATTCCACCCCCCCTTTTTTTTTGGTACAAGTCCCTATCTAAATTCTTCAAGGTAGTTAAGGGAGAAGTAAAAGTTTTCCTGAGTCTCTAGGTCTTGATTGCCTTCAGCTCAAAATAATTCACATGCCAAAGTGACATATTTTGGGATAGCATGTTTTGCTCCCCTTCTTCCTGGGCAAATCAACACTGTGTATGTGTGTGTGTGAAAGAGATGCATATGTTTTCCTATAACAAATAAACACTTTTCCTTGTTTAAGCCAGGGCAGTAGGGTTCTGTGTTATAGCCAAATGAATTCTTAACTGATACAAGTTCTGTGTCATGTCCTTTGAAACTCCACATTACTCACTCCTTTGAATTAAGTGCTGAAGGCCACTGTTAACACACAAATGCTCATTGAGAGAAGAACATTTTAAGTTGTAACAAGCTATTGACATCTTACTGAAAATGAGTTCATCAAAATAGCTCTCTGGTCCAGTAGCAGGGGGCTGAAAGATAGGCAGGGAGGCAGATGGGCTTTGATGGGAGGGCGGGGGTTCTATTCCCACTGGGTCACTATAGTGACAGTCCTAGGGTCTGGGAGTTAAGGGTCTTAGGGGAGGTGGGCAGTGCTTGAGGGAAGATGAAGGACTGGGAAGAATATGGAAAAGACCAAAAGTGGCCTTGAATTCATCTTCTGAAGAGAACACTTCAACCCTGAACAGCATTGGAATTACCCTCAGACATCTACAGGGGACATGGGAGAGCTACATAAATATTGCCTGGAGAGTTTAGACTTCAGTTCAGTTGCTCAGTCATGTCCGACTCTTCGTGACCCCATGAATCGCAGCACCCAGGCCTCCCTGTCCATCACCAACTCCCGGAGTTCACTCAGACTCACGNGGATTGCCTTTCTTTGGGATTGGAGTGAAAACTGACCTTTTCCAGTCCTGTGGCCACTGCTGAGTTTTCCAAATTTGCTGGCATATTGAGTGCAGCACTTTCACAGCATCATCTTTCAGGATTTGAAAGAGCTCAACTGGAATTCCATTGCCTCCACTAGCTTTGTTCATAGTGATGCTTTCTGAGGAGATAATGCTTCAACGGGAGATAATTCTGATTACAGTTTCTTTTCTCAGGGAAAAGGTATTTCCTTCCCTTGTTGCCATCTCTTCACACCTACCCCACTTTAAGAGCGTGCTCAAAGCCTAGAGCCTGCCAGGACCCCTGCCCTTCCCCCCACACTGACAGCTTGCCTGTGCTGGCTTCCCGGCCCTTTCCTCCCAGCTGCATGATTACGAGCTTCTCCCGGTGGAATGTCCCCTTTGGCTGGGCTGCCTTTTTTATTTGTCTTAGTGTCTTTTGCAGTGCCTTATGTCTGGTGGCCTTTTTTTAAAGCTAACATTTGTTGAGTGCTCATGGTAGACTGGGCTTCCTGATAGCTCAGTTGGTAAAGAATCTGCCTGCAATGTAGGGGACCCTGGTTTGATTCCTGGGTTGGGAAGATCCACTGGAGAAGGATAGGCTACCCACTCCAGTATTCTTGGGCCTCCCTTGTGGCTCAGCTCGTAAAGAACCTGCCTGCAGTGTGGGAGACCTGAGTTCGATCTCTGGGTTGGGAAGATCCCCTGGAGAAGGGAAAGGCTACCCACTCCAGTATTCTGCTCTGGAGAATTCCATGGACTGTATAGTCCATGGGGTCGCAAAGAGTCAGACACGGCTGAGTGACTTTCACTTTCATGGTAAGCCAGGCACCTTTCTGAGGCATTTACAGAAACTCTTCCTTCAGTCCCCAGTCCCTGGTTCAGCCCCACCCCCAGGCAGGCCCAAAGTGTTGGCCTGGCAGAGAAGAGGCCCGTGTATTAATCCTGGGTCTGTCCATCCCACCCCCTCCTCTTCTCTCAAACCCTCACTCAAGTTAACCTCCCTGCTTTCCTGCCAACAGAACCAGGCCCTTAGCTGCTCTCCTGCTAAAAGAGATACCATCCCTATAAAGCTTTGCATGGAGGAAATTACTTCATCAGGCTCAAATCAAGAGGTAGGAAAACAAGGGTCCTGGAAAAAGAGCATTTAAAGAAGACAGCCCACTAAAATCAGTCCCACACAGCACAGGGAAGGAAGATCCCAACTCTGTCAGCCTTAGTCGTGCCCAACTCTGCGAGCCTATAGACTGTAGCCCGCCAGGCCCCTCTGTCCATTGGATTCTCCTAGCAAGAATACCAGAGTGGATTGCCCTGCCCTCCTCCAGGGGATCTTCCTGACCCAGGGATCAAACCCGCCTCTCCTATGTCTCCTACACTGGCAGGCGGGCTGTTTACCACTAGCAACCTGGGAAGCCCTGGTGAGTCTCTAAACCACCTCACTATAATAATATGACGGGGGAGCAGGCTTGCTCTTGAGGTATAGAGTTAAATACAAGAAATTTAGGCATAGGTAGCCCTGTTTTATGTCCCTGCTCTGCCCCCACCTTGCTGTGTGATCCTGGGCCAGTCACTTAGTGTCTCTCAACCTCAGTTTTCTCATCTGAAAACAGGAGCATAGTTTTATTATAATAGCTCACATCTCCTATGTTGCTATGAGAATTCAGTGAGAGAATCCATACAAAACACTTTCAGTGGTTCATCAGGGAAGATTTAATACCAGAGACTACTGGGGTTTAGGGTGGGCTGTTGGAGCAAAACTAGGAGACAGTGTTACCCAGAGAGAGATTAGTAACTGCAGGAAGACCCTATCCTTTGAGACAGGAGCGAACGAGGAGAGGGGGTTACCCTTACTTACAAGCGCTCTCACGAGGCCACCACTGTCCCTTCTGCTGGAGCCTCTGCCATTGCTGCAAGGAGGAAGCAGAAGTCTGGGCCCTTGCAGATACTGCAGGACCCCAAAAAACCCAAGGGTGCTGCTGCTCACCAACCAGGCACAGCAGCCTGCGGTCACCTGAACCAGACAAGTAACTAGTTACAATACAGATATAATGACTTCTCCCAAGCCTCTGAGTACTTCCCATGATAGAACCTAACCCAAGCTAGCAAGAAAGTCTGGGAAATGTAATTTTCAGGCTTCTGAGTCCTGGATACAGAGGAGAAAATACAAGAGTGTGTAGGAAGCTAAGAACCAACTAAGAAATCACCAACACTGAGGTTACACAATCTGAGCACTTGATTATGTTAATTATCATCATCGTCATCATCCTTTTTTAAATTTTCATTTCTGCAACAAACAAGCAGTGGGACCTCAGGCATCTTATTTCCTCTCTCTGGGCTTCCCTGGTGGCTCAGATGGTAAAGAATCTGCCTGCCAATGCAGGAGAACGGAGTTCAATCCCTGGGCTGGAAAGAGCCCCAGGTGAAGGGAATGGCTAGTCACTCCGGGATTGTTGCTGGGAGAGTTCCATGGACAGGAGCTGGGTGGGCTGGTCAGGGTCACCAAGAGCCAGACACGACTGAGCAACTAACACTAATTGACTAACCAGGCTTTTATTTCTTTATCTTTAAAGTGAACAATTCTGGCTGGACAAGTAATGGGTCCCTCCCAACTAACAATTTTCTTTTTTCCCTCTTGTATCCCATCAATAAACATTTTGCTGAGGTCCCAAGTGTGACCTGGGCACAGAGGTAAAATCAACAAGATTGGGTTTGAACTAAAGGTCACCTGTAGTGCCAGAGACAAACAAATGCGTAATCTCGAGCTCATCCAGCTAGTTAAGGGCAAAACAAACTGACTCCCAGGCCAGTGCTCTTTCCTGTTTATCGCCTTACTTCCCTAACTGATCTAATTAATTCCACACAGAAGAATTTCTTCTTCTGGCTCTGGATGTGCACAGAACTAACAGTCCTTTCTCTGATAAGCTCCATTTCCCATTGTCCATCATCTACCTCCTCTCTGACCTGTACCCCAGTATCAACCTGTCAAGGATGTAGCAGACAGGTGAGCTGCAGAGTGGGCCATCTGCCTGGGGTCCTGGTCAGCACCTGCGGAGCTCTCAGAGTAATAAGGGCTGTGAAAATATGAATGTTCTGGGCGTCCGTGATTCCTCTGTTCGCCCCCTCTGTCGTCGTGCTGCCCACAGATTTCCCACTGTTGCTGATGACCCTGATGTGCAGTAGGAGACCCTGTGTATTCCATCTCTTACTCCTGCTCACTCTGAATGCATTTCAGATATTGCCGTGGAAACATCAATTCCCCAAGCCAAGAAGACCCTGTTTCCCAGAAGCTGCTTCTACAGACTCTAGAATATAGATGAGCCTGGCCCAATCACACACTATATCTTGACCCAGCGGATTTGCAGCATACCTGCATTGGAGGTAAATCGATTGGAGCTGCTTAATCCTGGCTACTACCAGGCAGGTTCTCCCCTACTCATTGAAGCTTAGTAGCAACAAGCCCTTCACTGTAAAGAGAATTTTTTGTCCTCTCACTAGGGACTAAAGGTCAAAGTTTAAATCTATATTTAATGCCATTTTCTGAAAACTGGATTTGTGATTCCCTTTATGTTGGTATTACATATCTTAAGGGATTTCAAGGGGAGAAATCTGGGAAGCCCAGTTTCTGAGAATGACCTTTACTTTAAATGTGTAAATAGGATGGAGCTTGTGTCTCTGCTTTTTAAACCTTTTAATTGTGTGTCCAAAGACAATTCTGGAAAGCATGGGCTGTGCTGAGTGGTTACCTGGAAGCCACTTTGACAAGAAGAGACTCAGATTTTTGTCTTATACAGAAAGGCCAAAGCTTAATGGCTCCTGCTTTGTTGGCCTGCTAGGGACAGTCTCTTTTGAAGCTTTGTACCTTGAGCTATGGTGATCCCATATTAGAATATGCAAATAGTACGGCCTTTAACTGCCTCGGAAAAGGGAAAGTTCAAATTTACTTAATTCTATTTTTCCTCTGAATTTTATAAAACATTATTGAAGTGGTATCAGAATATCATTCAGAATGTCAGTTTTAGAATATTTCAAATATTTACCTAAAGTTTTTTTTTAAAGGACCGCTTTCACTGTCTGAATGTGGCACTAAAGGCAGGTATAAAATTGAATTTCCTTGCACTTCATAAGCTACGACTTGCATGTTTAAAAAGTAGTGATGGGAATTTCTCAGTTTGCAAACAGCCTCTGGGCATGGCCAGATAGATAGATACATAGACAGGAAGAAATAATTCAAATATTTAATAAATATACCACAATAAACTTATTTAAAAAAAAAAGTTGATCCTCATGTTATTATCACATAATCTCCAGTACTTCCTACTCCTAAAATTTGGAGCTTGTTATTTTGAAGCTAGATGTGATTTGTCCTCCGTGGTCTCTGTATGGTCAGGCCACCCAGCATGGCTGTCCTCTTGCTGTCTGTCCATCACCTGCTCCACCAGTACCTGCTTCACCTGACCCTACTCACGGGACAGACCTTCCCAAGTAGCTGCTACTACCCTGGCTGTGATTGCGCTAACCTTTAGATCAAAACATCTCCACCTGTTATCAGTGTGGCGAAGGGCAGGGCTCTCTGCTGGTTTCCCTGGTAACTGATGAGCCCACCTGGTGTTAATTCCCCCGGCACCTCCCCTTTCTCCAGGGAGCAGAGACTGCCACCCTGGCCTGCCCGTCATCTGCCGCGCACTTCGGGGTGTCGCTCTAGGCCCTGGTTCAGACGTGTAAGTGCCCCAGTCATTGAAACACTGATGGCTCTCTCACCAACTCCGGGCCCTTTCTTTGGTCTTGCAGCTGGGCAAGCACAGGGCTCATAGGCTTGTGGGGTGAAGCCCAGCAACTAGCGGACCAGCCAGGAGACTGAGGGAAATCAGGATGAGGGTTGCGAAGTTGCAGGGGACCATGCACTAACATGTGGGGCCTGAAACTTGCAGGGGTGATCCTGGGGGTGGCTGTTCACGTGCATATGGGGCACAGAGGTTCTAGGGTGATCCCACAAGTGGTCGGGAAATCCTGCATGGCCGTCCACTAGTATGCAGGAACCTGGGGTCGATGCGCCAAGAGAGTTCAGAGAACTCGTAGAAAATCCTAAGGCTGTTGTTGGCCACAGCTCTGGGCTGGCCACGGGTTTTTACATAAAGAAAGACCCCAGAGGCTAACTGCCGAGGCAAAGGTTAACTTAAATGCTGATTCTTGTTCCTCTGAAAGTGAAGCACGTGAATGTGAGTGAATATGTATTATTGTCTGTTACTGTTATTTGTTTACACCGAATTGGCTATCTAGAAACGGAAAAGAAATCCCTGAAAATGTCCAAGATGGGGTTCTTGACATTGTGAAACTGGTTTTTATTACCGGTAGAGGGTAGAGGAATTTAACTTTCTAGAAGGAGTGGGTGTTTTTCGTCTCGTGCCTTTGAGATGGAAATGATCTAGCTGGGCTCTCGGAAACTTTCATCAAATCCCTACGAGTGAAGGGAGGAAAAGGAGGCCTTTTCAACTCTCGCAGGAAAATTGTGAGATCTGTGTGTCTGTACAGATACCGGTATATCTATGTGTACCTTACAAACCTGAGGTGTCTCTGCCTTCAAATGGCTTTGCCAAGATCAGTTTGTGGATGAGCTCTGTTTCCCTGGGTTAAAAAAAAAAAGTGTGATGCCAAAAACTGCCTCAGTGCACTAGCGCCGAGTCGAATCTCAGAGACAGAATTCTGAGTGAAGTAAAAAAGAATACAGTCATTGCTTTCCCAGGCAAAGGGGAACAGAACAGGTTCATGCCATCAACATTGTGTGTCCCAGGGACTTGGGTGGTGGTGCAGTGGTTAAGGCTTCATCTTCCAGTGCAGGGGGTGAGGGTTCAATCCCTGGTCAGGGAGCTAAGATTCTACATGCCTCATGGTCAAAAAAACAGAACATGAAAAAAATAATAATAAAAGCAATATTATAACAAATTCAATAAAGAATTTTTTTTAGAAAAAAAAAAATTGTGTGTCCCAACCTAGGGAATTTGGTGAGGAGTCTTATGATGAGCACGGTTCAAGGGTGGGGTTGCCAGTAACGATCAAGTTATGTGCAGGACCTGCAGTCTTTAATCTGGCTTTAGATGGTCTACTGATGAGTTTCTGTGGTTCTTGAGGTTTTCAAACTGTGACCTTCTCTCTGGACTAAAGAATGCTTCAACAAGTAGTAGGAGTAGTTGTTGCTGTTCCGTCACTCAGTTGTGTGTCCAACTCTGCGACCCCATGGACTGCAGCATGCCAGGCTTCCCTGTCCTTCTCCATCTCCCGAAGTTGGCTTAACCTCATGTCCACCGAGTCCCTGATGCCATCTAACTACCTCATCCTCTGTGGTCCCCTTCTCCTCCTGCCTTCAGTCTTTCCCAGCATCAGGGTCTTTTCCAGTGAGTGGGCTCTTCTCATCAGGTGGCCAAAGTAATGGAGCTTCCGCTTCATCAAATAGTTAACATCTTCCACTTGTTGGGGTTTTAATTTTGCAGAAAAGCTCAAAGATATTGGTACAGTTATCCCTTGGGGCAAAACAGGACTCTGTCCCAAGCCTGCGCTATTGTTTCTTGACTGCTGCTCCCTTGTCTCTGCATCCCTTCCCTTCCCTGATTAGCAACTGTTTGAACCTGCCCTGTGGAACACAGGGAAGGCCATGGAGGCGGAGGCATATTCCCTACGAAAAAAGAAATGGGGGACACAGAAAGGTTTCCATGCCCAGGAGCCCTGCAGGGTCCTGCTCAGTTTCAAGTGCTAACATAAATTCTGAGAATTCATTCCTGAAGCTGGGAAAGTATAGGGCTTGTAGGCCTGTGGACTGCAGCCCTAAGTCATATGGAAAGGAGCTGCTAAGTCACTTCAGTCGTGTCCGACTCTGTGCAACCCCATAGATGGCAGCCCAACAGGCCCCCCCATCCCTGGGATTCTCCAGGCAAGAACACCAGAGTGGGTTGCCATTTCCTTCTTCAATGCATGAAAGTGAAAAGTCAAAGTGAAGTCGCTCAGTCATGTCCAACTCTTAGCGGCCTCATGGACTGCAGCCTACCAGGCTCCTCTGTCCATGGGATTTTCCAGGCAAGAGTACTGGAATGGGGTGCCACTGCCTTCTCCGATGGAAAGGAGGGTGGCTCCCAAATTAGATTTTTCATTACTCAGCAATGTAACAAAATCTAGCCCTGGGAAGTTGTCTCTCTGGGTCCTTCCAGACGGTTCTGCCCCCATCATTCCTATTGCTGACTTGCCCACCCATCTCCAGGTGCTTTCTCTCTGCACAATGTCTATCCATGATGCCCTGTCAGGGGTACTTTTGTATGGATGAGGCCCAGGAAAGGGCACATCTTGCCCAGGTGCAATTCAAAAGTGGCAGGACCAGGTTTTAACCTCTAGCCCATCCAACCCAGAACCCACACCCTCCCCTTGACTTCACTCTGCTCCAAAATGAAGTTCACTGGGCTCTCTCCTCTGAAAAAAAAAAAGAAAAAAGAAAAATTTTTGTTTAATAAAGAGAATCATTTCTTGTAACATTTAATTTTTTCCCTTTCATCCATACCTGTCGCTCAAGTGCCTCCTCCCAGCCCCCTGCTTCCTTCCTCAGAAAGCAAAGTCACAGACAGGTTGAGGCAGAAATGTGCTGGTGTTTCAGCACTTTAATAACTAGATCAGGTGTCTTTGTGGTCAGCACTAAGCTAGCCAGATGGAACAAAGCTGTATATGCCTGGGGCAAATCTGTTCATAGATTATAGCCACGGTGAGCTTCAATTCTCCAAGACGCATCTAAATATTCACTTTATGCTTGCCCCAAACTTCCCCCTGCTTCCCGTGGTCATTTATGCCTTAACGTTGCTCTCCTGCCAGCAGCCAGTAATCTGCAGCTCCTGAATAGCCCCTTGGGGATTTGGCAGCTCTCCTGCCTCAGACCCTTCTTCATTTTCCTGGTTCATCTTTGTTTCTTCATTCTTGCAGCCGGGCTCCTCCCATTGTCTCCCCACCTTTGTCCCCTGGCCCCCAGATAGCTGTTGCTGAGACCGCTGTTGACCCTGGCCTCTCCAGGACCTGCACTCCTCCGCTGGACATCCTTTATTGAGCTGCGGCTGCCTNCCCTTTCATCCATACCTGTCGCTCAAGTGCCTCCTCCCAGCCCCCTGCTTCCTTCCTCAGAAAGCAAAGTCACAGACAGGTTGAGGCAGAAATGTGCTGGTGTTTCAGCACTTTAATAACTAGATCAGGTGTCTTTGTGGTCAGCACTAAGCTAGCCAGATGGAACAAAGCTGTATATGCCTGGGGCAAATCTGTTCATAGATTATAGCCACGGTGAGCTTCAATTCTCCAAGACGCATCTAAATATTCACTTTATGCTTGCCCCAAACTTCCCCCTGCTTCCCGTGGTCATTTATGCCTTAACGTTGCTCTCCTGCCAGCAGCCAGTAATCTGCAGCTCCTGAATAGCCCCTTGGGGATTTGGCAGCTCTCCTGCCTCAGACCCTTCTTCATTTTCCTGGTTCATCTTTGTTTCTTCATTCTTGCAGCCGGGCTCCTCCCATTGTCTCCCCACCTTTGTCCCCTGGCCCCCAGATAGCTGTTGCTGAGACCGCTGTTGACCCTGGCCTCTCCAGGACCTGCACTCCTCCGCTGGACATCCTTTATTGAGCTGCGGCTGCCTTAGGCAAAGCTGATTAAACTCGCCTCCTGCACTGCCACGCTCCTTCCCCGGGGCTTTGTGCCACCTCTGGCTTTCTTCTTACCTCTCCTGTGATCTTTTACCTTCTGTTCTCCCAGCTCCCTTCAATTCTGCCTCTGCACTTTGTTTCTGTCTGACCCCCTCTATCCCTTCACTTTTAACTGTAGCAGACTCAAGGGAATGTCTTTAAAAAAAAAAAAAGAAAAGAAAAGAAAGCTGAAACACTATCTTCCCTCTATTCCCTGCCATCTCTCTCCCAGCTCCTCCTTTCTCTTTTAAGGCAAGTTGCCACCATGTCAAACTAAAATCGAGTTTTATTGTTTTTGCCTCAGGCCCTTTCCTCTCTCATTCCTAATTCCTAAACTCCAAGCCTAAAGTACTCCTACAGTGTTTCAGATTGAGACCCTCTTTTCCTTTTTTTCCAAAGATCTCCAGAAATCAGTCTTCTGCTCCCTCCTCAGCAGAAATGTCTTCATTCAGGGTCTGTGTGGTACACCTCGGCTAATGAAATTCTTGGCTTTTCATCATGGAGCCCAAGACAGAACCCAAGCCCGCCACCTTCGAGACCCTACTGGATGGCTAGTACAGATGTAAACACGAGAGAAGTGTCTTGTTCACGGCAGGCATGTAATAAATACTGACGCAGCACAGAACGAGATAGGACTGTGGTTTCTGGAGTCAGGCAGATGAAGGTTCCAATCCTGCTGGATTCCTTAAAATCTCCCCATGCCTTCCTCTGTGAAGGATAAATTATAATGACTGCCTACTTTATGTGCTTGTGTAAGGACTGAGTGACATAATATGTACGAAAGTTGAGCCCTAAGTCTGGTACAAAATACTATTCGAAAACATTAGTTGTTATTAATAGACAAGGAACAAATTCCATGAGACAGAATTGTAGCTTCTTACAGCTTAACTTCTGACTCTAATTTTTAAAAAACTAAAAATCTCAGCTTATTGCTAGGTTTAATTGACTAACAGTGGTTCCCACTGTGTCTTAGGCCTGTTTCTGGTTCTTACATGTCATACACATTTGGAGTATGAGCAGTTCAGCATGAATCAGGCAGCCCCCAGCCCAGCTTTATCAAAAAATCCCACAACTCACCTTGTCACTTTCCATTGATATCCCCTGTCAGAGAGCTTTGAGGTGCCTAGGCTTCCCTGGTGGCTCAGCCAGTAGAGAATCTGCCTGTCATGCAGGAGAGCTGGATTTGATCCCTGGATTGAGAAGATCTCCTGGAGAAGGGAATGGCAATTCACTCCAGTATTCTTGCCTGGAAAATTCCGTAGACAGAGAGCTTGGTGGGTTACAGTTCAGGGGTCACTTGAGGGGACAAGTTTATGCCTTAGGAAAGAATTATTTTAACTTGCTTGACCACCCACCCCCAGCCCAGCCCCGTACATTATATGTCGCGTAAGACAGTCACAGGAAACACATGGACACAATTCCTCCACAGGAGAGGTTGTACTCTTTCAACTTTTTAAATTAAATTGGCCAGTAAATTCAATAAGCATTTTAAAGAAGGATCAATGCAATCAAAGAAATAAGGAATTCAGTATAGCCACAAGTTTGGGTGGGTGTGTGTGTGTGTGTGTGTGTGTGTGTGTGTGTGTGTGTGTGTGTGACTTGTGGATGAGCCACTATTGCAGTTGAGATAAAGTGGGAACATCTAGATTGCATCAACTTCCTTTAAAGCACTTGCAAGTAAGTTGTCTTGACCAAGGGGCTAAGCAGTCGGCCTTTCACTACCTTCTCAACAGATGATAATTTTTTTCATCAGCCCTGTAAAGTCAATGTCTGAAGCCAAAGTGTTCGCCATTATTCCCAGAAGAAGAAAAGGGAGCCCGCTGCTGTTGCTTGAGCCAAGAACTGGCCGCCAAGACTTGGAGCTCTTGGTTCTGTTGCATGATCAAGGCTCTGTAAAGACGCTCGGCTTCCTCTCCCTCACCTTCTGCATTTATGAAGTAGGAGTGAGTGTTGTCTAGAATGGCCAGAGACTCAAGGAGAAACAGGCATCAATGAGGCCCTATGTGAAATGTTCGGTGAGATTCTTGGGTAAAGAATTACCAAGGATTACATATGTGCCTGCCCGCTTCCAGATTTACCAAATCTGTTATGTTAATGCATAGTCAAATTCAAAGAGAGCAAGTTCAAATTGTATTAGAAGGAAGGACTTTAAGTGCAGCCAGTTTGGGAAAGCTCCTCTGACCATCTGGGCTCATCCTACTTGCTCTTCCAATTCAGGCATTAGTCTCTGTGTGTGATGAGTCCCCAGGCCTGCAGGGTCAGGGTCACCCACTCCTCGCTGCCCACTGCCTCCTGCAGCTTTGTGCTGTGTCCTCCAATCTTATTTCACAATAAAAGATCACAAGGCTGCCTTTTTGCTGCTAAGTCTCAAATACCCCCGATGTTAATCCTTGGAGGCTACACAAGAGTGTCATTTTTTCAATGCCATCCTCTATTCCTATCAGTGGGTCATCTAAGCTCAAGAATATACACACCATACGCTTCACCCCCGACTCCATGAAGCCATTTTTCCCTTGAATGAGGGAGTAAGATGCCTCCAAAAATGTATTGGTTTTTTTTCCTTTAACTGACATTTTTGTGAAGAAATTATGTAGCAGTGCCCTGCTCTCAGATTGTCTCATGCAGTGAGCCATGTTATAGAGACAGCCTTTCCCAAATATCCTCCCACACCTCATGCATCCCCTCTGAAAAAAGCAAAGATGTGTGTGCTAGACTTTGGGGAATGGAAATGGTTCAAGGCCCTCACCCACTCAGAAGGCACCTGGTCTTCCAGCTCCCCAAATCTCATCCTTACTCCCCTTAACGTTTTTCCTTTGTCCTATTTCTTAAAGCAGCCAATTCAGTGCATGTGTGAAGCTGGTCTCCAGGGAGAAGCATTCTCTCTCTAGTGAACCCAACCAGGGGGGGAAGCCAGACAGGGTCACGTCCCCCTATCCCCTTGGTGGAACCAAGCCAGCAGTCAGCTTGGAATGTCTGCGGAAGAGGACTCTGGCAGCCAATCTAATTGCACAACCCCGCAACTCCCCTGGGCCATGAGTCACCCGCCTGCTGTGAGCCCACAGTGCTTTGATGCAACCCTCCTCAGATCCCTGGGCCTGCTGCTCTCATGCCTGTCTAGCCCATTTCCCTGTGAGTCCAGGCAGGCAGCATTAAATGCTTTTCACCGTGTCCCTCTGTGCCTAGCACTGTGCCTGATGCTTTGGAAGCCTTCACTAATTGCCTGGCAGTTGAATGAACACAGATAAAATATCAGTTGACAATTAACTCACTTCAAAGGATATGGAACTCTATTTCTGGAAACTGTATTGAAGTAATTGGTTCACAGCTTAAATTACTAAAAGTGCTTGCTGGATAAATGAGTGACTTTCTTGGCACACTTTATAACAAGTGACGCATCTTTGACCAGTCACCAGAAATGTGAGTTTACCCCTCCAGTGTATATTGAGATCCTTCTGTGCACCCACGATTGTTTAGCACATGGGAAAGGGGAAGACGGAAAGGGAGACATAACAGAAAGGGAGACCTCAGCCTTGTCCTCAAGAGCATCTTAATCCTAACAAAGAGGGGCAGATTCAGAAAACCCTTTGCAAAATCCTTCTGATATTTCAAGCTGGTCTCAGATCCCCAGACAAACTTGCTGGGATTTAGACATTGCTCAGCCAGCCAGATTGGTTCTGGTCACAGTGTCTCAAGAGCTCATCATGTCACGATGTTCTATGGTCACATCACTAAAATATTCAGACAGGCGTTCAACCATTATGAAGCCAAACCAGTGTCTGTGGGGAGATGAGTGGTTCCCATGTAATCCCAAGTCTGAAAGCAGGAAAAGCAAATGGAAAACTTCATCAGACATACCAACTGAAAGAGGAGGAGATGTGCCAGCCTGTTCATCAGAGCTCTGGTCTCTTCCTTCTGTCTGTCTAGATCCCCTAGCCATCTTTTAAAAGGAGAGTGTGGCTAAGTTGTTTTGATGACACCTATTTCCAGCTCCCTTTTCTTTCACAGTCCTCTACTCTAGAGGCTGGAGAAATTATCATTTTTCTCCCCCTGCATTATGAGGAAGGGTAGTCATTTGGTCTTTTTGGCCAAGAGATGAAAGTCTTCTAGAGGCTTCTGAGAGTGCTTCTGCTTTCCTGACACTACCCCCATTCAACCCCCAACTTTCTGTCTTTTTTTTAAATTATTATTAATTTGGCTGCACCAGGTCTTGGTTGCGGCACACAGGATCTTTAGTTGTGTCTTGTGGGATCTAGTTCCCCGACTAGGGATCCAACTTGGGCCCCTTGCTTTGGAAGCATGGAGTTTTAGCCACTGGACCACCAGGAAAGTCCCCTACTTTCTGTCTTGAATACAGATATGATGCTTCACGTTGGACAGTCTTTTTGTAAACATGAGAGATAGATGAAGAGAAACATCAGTCTCGACACCCTTGAACCACAGAGCAACCTTCAGACTTCTTATGTGAGAAAAAATAATTGACTTTTATTAAAGGCACGGTTAGATTTCCTGTTACTTGCAACTAAATACGTTCCTAACTGGATTAAAATTTTAAATGTGTTTTTGACTTTTCATGAGGAATAATCAACAAAACATTAGCAGTGAACAGCAACTGGGAAAGAGGGAAATGGTAACAGAGAGGCTGTTCTCTCTGGGAGGCGTTTATGAAAGAAGAGCCCATTGTGGTGGTTAGTGGATATGCAAGGGGGTCCTTTTCTTGTTTCCCAATTAATACACCATGGAAACTTTTTTCAGTTTTCATATTTTTTATTGAAATAATGTTGATTTACAGTGTTGTGTTGATTTCTGCTGTATAGCAAAGTGATTCAGTTTTTTGTTGTTGTTTAGTCACTAAGTTGTGTTAGAATCTTTGTGACCCCATGGGCTGCAACATTCACACCAGGTTCCTCTGTCCTCCACTATCTCCCACAATTGGTCAAATTCATGTCCACTGAGTCAGGGATGCTATCCAATAATCTCTTCCTTTGCTGCCCCCTTCTCCTTTTGCCTTCAGTCTTTCCCAGCATCAGGTTCTTTTTCAGTGAGTGAGCTCTTTGAATCAGGTGGCCAAAGGATTGGAGCTTTAGCTTCAGCATCAGTCCTTCCAGTGAATATTCAAGTTTGATTTCTTTTAGGATTGACTAGTTTGATCTTCTTGCTGTCCAGGGGAGTCTCAAGAGTCTTCCAGCACCACAATTTGAAAACATCAATTCTTTGGCACTCAACCTTCTTTGTGATCCAACTCTCACATCTATACATGACTACTGGAAAAACTATAGCTTTGACTCTATAGACCTTTGTCAGCAAAGCGATGTATCTGCTTTATAATATGCTGTCTAGGTTGTTAGGAGAAGGCAATGGCAACCCACTCCAGTGTTCTTGCCTGGAGAATCCCAGGGACGGGGGAGCCTGGTGGGCTGCTGTCTGTGGGGTTGCACAGAGTTGGACACGACTGAAGTGACTTAGCAGCAGCAACAGTCTAGGTTTGTCATAGTTTTCCTTCTGAGGAGCAAGATATACATTCTTTTATAATATCTTTTCCATTATGGTTTATCATAGTATATTGAATATAATTCTCTATGCTTTAGAGTAGGAATTTATTGTTTATCCATTCTATATATAAAGGCTTATGCTTGCTAACCCTGAACTCCCAGTCCACATCCCTTGCTCAACCTTCTCCCCGTTGGCAACTGCCAGTCTGTTCTCTATGTCCATAATTCTGTTTCTGTCTCATAGATAGGTTTATTTGTGTCATATTTTAGGTTCCACATATAAGTGATATCGTATATTTGTCTGTCTGGTTTACTTCACTTAGTGTGATAATCTCTAGGTCCATCCTTGCAGCAAATGCCATTATTTTGTTCCTTGTTATGGTTGAGTAGTATTCCATTGTGTGTGTGTGTGTGTGTGTGTACCTCATCTTCTTTATCCATTCATTTGTTGATGAACATTTAGATTGTTCCCATGTCTTGGCTGTTGTGAATAGTGCTACTCTGAACAAATGGGTGCAGGTATCTTTTTTAAGTTTAGTTTTATCTAGATATATGCCCAGGAGCAGATTGCTGGATCATGTGGTAATTCTACTTTAGTTTTCTGAGGAACCTCCATACTGTTTTCCCTAGTGGTTGCACCAACTTGCAATCACACCAACGGTGTAGAAGGGTTCCCTTTTCTCCACAACCTCTCCAGCATTTATTATTTATAGACTTTTTAATGATGGCCATTCTGACCATCATTGTGTAAAATGAGGTGGTACCTCACTGTACTTTTGATTTGCATTTCTGAAATAATTAGTGATGGTGAGCATCTTTTAATTTGCCTAGTGGCCATCTGTATCCCTTCTTTAGAGAAATGTTTATCTAGGCTTTCTCCCCGTTTTTCAATTGGGTTGTTTTTGTTGTTGTTGAGTTGTATGAGCTTTTTATATATTTTGGAATTTAAGCCCTTATCAGTCACATCATTTGAAATATTTTTTCCCATTCCATCGACTGTCTTTTCATTTTTTTATGGTTTCATCTGTGCAAAAACTTTTAAGTTTGATTAGGTCCCATTTGTTTGTTTATTTGTTTTTTCTATTGCCTTGCATACTGACCTAAGAAAACATTGGTACAAGTTATGTCAAGGACTATTTTGCCTATGATCTCTTCTAGGAGTTTTATGTTTAAATCTTTAAGCCATTTTGAATATTTGTGTGTGTGTGTGTGTGTGTGTGTGGTGTGAGGGTGTGTTCTAACTTTATTGATTTACATGCCGATGCCCAACTTTCCCAGCACCACTTGCTGAAGAGACTGTCTTTTTCCCATTGTATATTCTTGATTCCTTTATCAAAGTTAATTAACTTCAGGTGTATGGGTTTATTTCTGGAATTATGTTCCATTGATCCATATGTCTGTTTTTGTGCCAATACCAAACTGTTTTGATTCCTGTAGCTTTTTAGTACTGTCTGATGTCTGGGAGGGTTATGGCTCCTGTTTTGTTCTTTCTTCAGGATTACTTTGGCAATTCTGACTCTTTTTTGGTTTCATATGAATTTTAGGATTCTTTGTTCTATTTCTGTGAAAAATTCCATGGGTAATTTGATAGAGATCACATTAAATCTAGGTTGCTTTGGGTAGTGTGGTCATTTTAACAATATTAATTCTTCCAGTCCAAGAGCATGGGATATCCATTCATTTCTTTGAATCTTCTTCAATTTCATGGAAACTTTAAAATAATGTTTTTAACAATTAAACCTCAATTAGCCAGCCCATTGGCTTCAAATATCTAATTATAACTCTCAAATAATTGGCCAAGATCACATCATTGATTACTAATATTTGGATCAATGTCTTCAGGTATTAGAAAGCACTTTTACATATGTCCTTTGGTTTGATCACCACGTCCTTCATCAGCTCCATGGATACAGATGAATACAGGCATGCCTGCCTGGTATTAGAAGAGCATTTTGAATCCTCCAGGAAACAGACCTATTAACTAATTATTTACTGCATGTGAAATATATGCTGGTTTTATGTTTTTAAAAGCTTGTGGTAGTCATTATAGTATGCTGGTCCATAGTACCGTTACTTATGATAGCCAAAAGGTAGAAACAAACCCATGTGTCCATCAACTAAAATGAATGGATTTTTAAAATTTAGTATTTCATACCACAAGATATTATTTGGCCATCAAAAGTTTTTAAGTAGTGATACATACTACTACATGGATGAACCTTGAAAATATCATGCTCGGTGAAAGAAAATGGACACAAAAGACAAATTGTATGACTTTGGCCACCTCATGTGAAGAGTTGACTCATTAGAAAAGACTGATGCTGGGAGGGATTGGGGGCAGGAGGAGAAGGGGACGACAGAGGATGAGATGACTGGATGGCATCACTGACTCGATGGACGCGAGTCTGAGTGAACTCCAGGAGTTGGTGATGGACAGGGAGGCCTGGCGTGCTGTGATTCACGGGGTCGCAAAGAGTTGGACACGACTGAGTGACTGAACTGACTGAACTGATTCTATTTTTAATTCCATTTATATGAAATGTCCAAAATAGACAAATCGATAAAGACAAAGTAGATTAATGGTTACCAGGGACTGGACAAAAAGAAAAACGGGAAGTAATGCTCATGCTTACCAGTTTTCTTTTCGGTGGTAAAAGTGTTCTAAAATTAAATGGAGATGATAGTTGTACAAGCCTGGGCATATACTGAAAGCCACTGAATTGTGTACTTTAAAAGGATGATATCATGGTATATAAATTATCTCAATAAAATTGTCATTATCTATATCTAGATGGATATGAAAGCTCAGACTTTGGAGCCCAGCTTCTTGGGTTTGGATTCCAACACTGTCACAGAGCAGCTGTGTGATTTGGCCAAGTTACTAACTTCTCTGTGCTTCAGTTTTCTCATCTGTAAACCAGAGATAATAAGATTCATGTCTCATAGGACTGTTGGGGGGACTAAAAATACATATAAATTGCTCAGAAGCATGCCTTACATATAGAAAATACTATGTATTGTTATATTAAATATTATCTGTTATTATTGTTATTATTAAAACCCAATTGTCTTAATTGGTACAAGAACCATTATTTATATCAAGTTGTAGATAAATTTATTTGAAAAATAGATAAATTTTAATGTATAGATTTGGTTTCCCTGTCTTCATCCATTTACTACCTAAATGGATATCTGTTATAGACTTAGTTGTCTGTAGATACAAAGGTAGTGATCACTAGCTAGTGATTTTAAACACATACACACACATGCACGCTCACTGTGACTTTGAACTCCACGTATGTTCAAGTATAAAACTTCAAAGACCCCTCTTTTTTTTCTGGAAGTCCCAACAGGGAGCTTGCATGAGCCCATAGTCTATCAGTCAACTTCCATGGGTAGCAGGTGCCCACATTTTCTTTCTCTCTCACTCTGGCTAGCATAGCGCTACACTGGGACAGTGAGCATCCCCAGTGCCATTTCCCACCGAGACTGTTATCTCCAGTGTGCCCAAGGTAGGCAGGGGACCTATACAGAACAGAGAGTAAAGACCTTCCCTGCCATACCACCCCCCATGCTGCAAAGCTGCAGTCCACACCCAGAATCTCACAGAATAGTCTCAGGAGACGAGCTCTCTCCAGCTTTCACTCTTCTTCCTCTGATGGTGAATTCAAGCCTTATCCACCAGACCATCCTGAAAATGGTTGTTCCTACCATCTTAGCCAACACATTCTTTTCTCTCTTGCCTCCTTCCCCTGTTAGTTTAAAAAAAAAAAAAAATCCCTATGCAATTAAAGGAAGGATCAGAAACAGATACAAGTAGCACGTAAAAAGTAGGCTTGTCTATACTAGCAGCACCCAGGAATGGGGATCCAGTTTGGTCAGCAAAATGTTCCAACCACTTCTGGTAGAGAACTGCCGTCTGAACCCCTCATGAGGCTGAGAGCCTGTAAGGCAGTCTTTTAAAAGGTCATGCTAATTCATTCAGTGAATTGTTACTGATCACTTACTAAGTGCCTGGCATTGGGCTAGTGCCAGGGGTACCATGATGCGTGAATAGAGAATCTAGCCTAAATGACAGTTTGCAGTGAGGTGAAACATGGGTGAATTTGCACATGCTTCCTTTCCCAGTGAAGAGCCCTTTTGGATGAATAAGACACATTCCCAGCCTGGACTCGCCAACTCCCTCCATGGAGAACAGAAAGATAAACATTCTTTTATTTGCAGTTGACATGGTTTTATTTTCATGAACTAGGAGTGGCTTTAATAGACAACAGGCCCTACTCTCCAATTACTGCCAAAAAGAAGAGCTACAGAACATCTTTTCTGAAACTATCTCTGTGAACATTTAACTCACTCAAAGTTCACAGTCCTATACAGTTACCTTTTGGTCTATAGTGTAAATACATATATTCGATACCTTCTAATCTAAATTTTCAGGATAGCATATTAAGTACCTAGTGTAGACCCCAGATGCTCATTTTATAGAATTCCTCTAGGATAAAGAGAAGTCCTCCTAGGAAAGGCTGCATAAGTCATCTAAAAAACAAACCAAAACGTTTGGGAAGAATCTCAGCAAGAGTGATTGGAAGAAAAATGGAGAATTCTAACTAACCCTCCATTAACCAGACTATCCTCTGCCTGTAAGCATTCTGGCTGATCAAAATTTTATTATACTCTCAAGAATTTATAGTAAATCCTTAGGGGGCCCACTTCAACGTCTAATGGTATATACTTCCACCTCCTGGTATACATCCCAAAGAATTAGAGGGGACTCCAATAGATATTTGTATGTAAATACGAAAAGATGTTTAACATCATTAATTATTAGAAAAATGCAGATCAAAACTATAATGAGGTACCACTCTACACCCATTGGGATGACTACTATAAAAAAATGGAAAATGACAACTGTTATTGAGGGTATGGAGAAATCAGAAACTTTGTGTACAGTTGGTTGAAATATAAAATAGTGCAACTGCTATTGTGGTTCCTAAAAAAAATTAGAACTTGGACTACATATGATCCAGCAATTCTGCTTCTAGGTATGTGCCCCAAATGTTTTAAATTAAGGTCTGGAAGAGGTACTTATGTGTCCATGTTCATAGCAGCACTATTCACAGTAGCAAAACGGTAGAAGCAATTAAAATGTACATGGATGGATGAGTGAATAAAAACAATATGGAATATTATTCAATCTTCAAAAGGAATAGAATTTTGATACATTCTACAACAAGTGTGAATCTTGAAGACATTTGTGCTAAATGAAATAAGCCAGACACACAATGACAAATACTGTATGATTCCATTTATATGAGACACCTGAGGGAGTCAAAATCAGACCAACTGAAAAGAGAGTAGTGGTTCCCAGAAGCTAGAAAGGGAAGTATGGTGGAGTTTTTGTGTAAGGGGTATAGAGTTTCAATTAGGGAAGATGAAAAATTCAGGAACTGGATGGTGGTGTTGATGTACCATGTGAATGTACCTAATGTCATTGAATTGTGCACCTAAAATGATTTAAATGGTATATTTCATGTTATTTATATTGCACAAAAAATTAAACTAAGGGAATTCCCTGGCTGTTCAGTAGTTAGGACTGCACACTTTCACTGAACCTGGGGTCAGTCCCTGGTCAGGGAGCTAAGAACCCTAAAGTCACAGAGCAGCCAAAATAATCAATAAATGAATAAATTTTTTCTAAATTAAAGAGAGAATAGGTGTACTTAGAATACCACTTGCATGTATGTGCGTGAATAGAACAGGCCACTTGTCTCTTCAAACTCTGAAGAGCTCTGCCTTCTTGGGTCGGTTTATCCTATAGATAGCAGGGTCGTTGGCCATAGTCTCTACATCCACCGTCCAGTAAGGAGTATCTGATTAAGTGACACTGCTGTATCCACACGTGATTCACAAAAACCCTGTTTCATCTGCACCATCAGTACTGTTTGTGGCTGCACACTGAATAGGAGTAATCTCAAAAGGTTCCAGCTGGCCTTCCGCAAAAGGTAAAGAAAATCCAGCATTTTTAAGGTCTCTCTAATCTTTTGTTGTTTCAAGTGAATGCTTCCTCTGAAGGACTGTTTCAGCATTTCTGGGATCTATTAAGAAGAGAGTAAAGAATGATACAGAACCAGTCAACTTAAAAAAGAGAGAGAAGAAAATACTGCCAACTTCCAGACACATCCCCTACTCCTTTTATACCAAAGGAGCCCTATCTTCATGCCATAATAAATGCAAATTTGGAAAGGCTCGCAAACCGGCCTGCCTCTCCAGCTGACAGCCTCAATTATGGGGCCTAATCCTGCATTCCTGACACTCCCCTTACCCCTGCATAACTTCCAGAGGAGTCAAAGGACCCTCAGCCCTGGCCCTGGCAGGGAGACATTAGTTATGCAGGAGCAGTGCCTGGGGCGTGCTGGCAAATTTAAGGGTCTGTTCCTATAATGACACACACTTGGAAGCCTTAAATCCTCATGCTTTGGACTCTTCACCTTCTACTGAAATAAAAAGCCGCAGCAACTCCATTAAAAAATATAAAATTGCTCCACAGGAAATGAACACTATTTTGCTTCCAATTTACTTTGGTTTTAGGTTTCTTCTTCCCTGCCCCTCCCCCTTTTTACTTTTAATGTCAGCGTCCAGTTTTATGGAAAATATTTTCTTTAAGGAAAAGAATAAACACAAGCCTCGTGCTGGGTCTTTGCTTTTTATTTACCGAAGTGGGCAAAACAGCTTTGACTTGCTGGCTCTCACCCTCCTGTAAATCAGTTGGAATTCCTCTCAAGTATACACACAGGCTACCCGCCTTATGTCACCCTGTGAGGACACCTAACGACCTCTGGCTTAGTGAGAAGTGGCCTTGTTTTATATAAACTAATCATCCATCCAGCTATATTAATAACGAGGCTATAACTCATTTTCATCCCAGGCACACGCTGTACATTATCAGTCTCCTAATTAATCCCAGGCAATTCAGGGGGCAGGGATTATTCCTTCCAATTTTCCTCACCACTCCTCACTCCCGAGACCCGGCCAACAGAGGGTCAGGCTCTGTGTCCCGCAGGCACGGCCCTGAGTCCCAGCCCTGAGCCCAGCCGCCCCAGACTTGCTCCCTCCGCCCTGGGGAAGCCTGGGAACTCGCACACCCCTCACCCCTGCTGATCTCAGAGGCGGCAGGGCCGCCTCTAGGGAGAAAAAACCTGGGGTCAGCAAACATCTGGCAAGCCTGCCAAATGGACAAAGTCCACAGCTGCTCCCCTGAGTCAGAAAATAAACTCAGAGCCTTGGGGCATGAAGTAGAACTAGGCTCCATGCTCTGGGCAGCTGAGATATTCACCATCCACCCCGAAGTCCACCTCGTGGGCACCTTTGTCCTTTCTGGGCACAGGTGGGGGCAGCTCCAGGTACCCCACCTGCCACCCCAGGCCAGGCTGCTAGCTGTTCAAAGTAGACACCAGGGACTGAATGTTCAAATCTCTCTGGCACATCTCCCCACCTCACACAGGGAAAATCAGAATCCTTTAATGACATGGTGTCCAGAATATTGAATAGACTCTTAAGCTTACTGAGAAAGGAGTTTCTCTTCCTCTTCCTCCTTGGTTCTCAGAGCCTGTGTCTGACAAGGTGAAGTGTTCAGCCATGAGCATGAGCATCTCTAAACATCTTTGAAGAAGGACAAGCTCCCTTGACTCCCAGGGTGCTTGAGCACTGGAAAAGCTTCCCTTGTTTCATTTGAAAGACCACAGGGTCTGAAGTGGTGGTTTAATCACTAAGTTGTGTCTGACTCTCGTGACCCCATGGACTCCTCCTCTGTCCATGGGATTCTCCAGGCAAGAATACTGGAATGGGTTACCATTTCCTTCTCCAGGAGATATTTCTGACCCAGGAATCGAACCCAGGTCTCTTGCATTGCAGGCAGATTCTTTACCAACTGACCTACAAGGGTCTGGAGACCTGTGTTCAAGTACCAACTCTCCCATTAACCTGGTGCTTACTTGACCTCCACAAGTCTTGGTTTTCTCATCTTTAAAGTGGGGATAAGAATGCCGTCTTCCTTTGCAGGGTGCTTGTGAAACAACCACCTTTTCAGGCTCCTTGATAAGCTTTTCTTTGGATCAGCCAGCGATGTTGAAGTTCCTGAGCACAGGGTCCCTGACTCTCCTCCCTTCTCACTCTCTCCCTGGCAGTCCTGTCTGCCCCACTGATGACCATGTCAGTGTTCCACCTGGTAGGATTTTGATCATTTTTGAGAGATCTGTGCCTTACCTATGGTTCCTAGGACAAGGAGGAGGACTGCCCTGAGGTTGACTGCATGGCAAAGAGAGGGACATGCCTGGGGATGTATCACACCACATGTGGTTCCTACATGGTGGGTGGGAAAGCTGTGAGGCTTAACGCGGTCTCCAGAATTCCCTTTAAGGAATCAGGCTGACACTGATGCCAAAAACTCAGCCTCTGTGCATCAGTGCTGAATCAAGCCTCAGAGACAGAGTTTGGGCTAAAGTAGAAAAGAATAGCTTTATTGTTTTGCCAGGCAAAGGGTACGCAGCAAGCTCATGCCCCTGAAAAATGAAATGTCCCAACCTGTGAGGGTTTGGGCAGGAGTTTTATAGCAGTGGTTCAAGGATGGGTTTGCTGATAAGATTTGGGTGTGTACAGGGCCTGCACTCCTTTAATCTGGTTTCAGACACTCTCTTGACGAGCCTCTCTGATTTCATTAATCTGGCCTCAGCTAGTCTTCTCTGGAATGAAGAATACAAATCCATTTGTCAGAGGTTTTGGTTCTGTAAAGAGCTCAAAGATATTGTTCTGTGCATCACTTAAGACAGAGCCAGGTCCCTGTCTCAAAGCTACACAATTGTTTCTTGGCTGTTCCTCCCTAATCTCTGCGTCTCCTTCCTTCCCTGATTAGCAACCGTTTGAATCTGTGCTTTGGAACTCAAGGAAGGTCATGGAGGCTGAGGCCTATTCCCCACAAACAAGAAACGGGGGACACAGACAGGCGGCCACGCCCAGAAGCCCCAAAGGGTCCTGTCGATTTCAGGATCAGGCGCACACCTCCCCTCTGCGAGAGTCTGCTCTATAAGCTTGTGTGAAATGAAATGTGACTTCTGTCTCGTATGTTATACTCTTATGTTAAGACAAAATATTAGAAGGGTTTGGTTCCACTTAGTTTCCTCTCTCAGCGTTCAGCTCATTTTCCAGACTAAGAGCTTGACTGGTTTTGGGGAAGTGAAACCGGACCTTTGGAAACAGAAGAATTAAGTTTTTTCTCTTTAATTGTTGCATGACCTAATCACAGTGGTTAATTTGGCCACGGTCTGTGGTGAATTTCAGATAGGGCTGGTGGTTCTGAGCAGGGAGGTGAATCCATGCCACTTCATTTTTTACCCTAAAACCTGGGCATTTTTACACAGAACCTTGACAGCCCCAGGTAAGCAGCACGTCCCAAGGTGATTCTTCGTCGGGGACTTTGAGGATGGCCACACACAGGGACCACGGCCTCAGAGTCCATATGCCAAGGGAGGCAGGCCCTATGTGCCCTGCTTCTCTTGGAATCCATTTTGTATTTCTGTAGATGTTGGGTGCTTTGTACTTCTTTGTGGCCAGGCTTGTCTTGCTGAAGTCTGCCTTGATTTGACACTTCCCTATAGTTTACTCAGATTGAGGAGCTGGGTTGAAAATCAAATTCTCAACCTCGGACAAAGCTCTGGATGATATCACTCAGGCCCAACACTTCAGTGACTGTACAGTTTATGCTGCTGCTGCTGCTAAGTCGCTTCAGTCATGTCCGACTCTGTGCGACCCCATAGATGGCAGCCCACCAGGCTCCCCCGTCCCTGGGATTCTCCAGGCAAGAACACTGGAGTGGGTTGCCATTGCCTTCCCCAATGCTTGAAAGTGAAAAGTGAAAGTGAAGTTGCTCAGTCGTGTCCGACTCTTAGTGACCCCATGGACTGTGGCCTACCAGGCTCCTCCGTCCATGGGATTTTCCAGGCAAGAGCACTGGAGTGGGATGCCATAGCCTTCTCCATACAGTTTATACAATGCTTTTTTATATATTAACTTTGGGGCCTGGTCTGGCTGCCCTCTTTCTGGTAAGTTCTATCTAGGTCTTCCCTCCTCTTAATTCAGATCTCAGTGCCATCTTCCCTGACCCATGCTATGAACAGGTCCTTACACAGCTGTGTATTTTCTTTCCAAAGCTCTCATCACTCTCTGAAAGGATCTTGTTTACTTTTCTGTTTCCTTGCTGACGACCTCTCTCCTCATACCAGAATGTCAGCCCCACAAGGGCAGGGACATGTCTTATTAATCTTGCCTCTCTGTGGCCAAAAACAATGCCTGGCCCTTTAAAACACTCAGCAATTTTTTTTTTTTTCTGTATTGGTGGAGAAGTAAATGATTTTATTTGAGTGTTGTGGTCATGTAAAGTAGTTTTTTATCTTCACTTTTGAAATGAGTTACCTACATCTTCATGAGATTAGGCAATTAACCTGAAGTCCCCTGGAGCAAGAAATGGCAACCTGCTCCTGTAGTCTTGCCTGGAAAATTCCATGGATAGAGGAGCCTGGCGGACTATAGTTCAGGGGTTCACAAAGAGTTGGANAGTTTTTTATCTTCACTTTTGAAATGAGTTACCTACATCTTCATGAGATTAGGCAATTAACCTGAAGTCCCCTGGAGCAGGAAATGGCAACCTGCTCCTGTAGTCTTGCCTGGAAAATTCCATGGATAGAGGAGCCTGGCGGACTATAGTTCAGGGGTTCACAAAGAGTTGGACGTGCCTGAGCATCCATGCACACACACAACTGGTCTGTGACAGAGTAATACCTCAAACCCAGGTTTTCTACCTCTGTTCTGGAGTCTTCTTATGGGAAGGAAAGTGAAGTTTTACCCGAAATTGGATCATGCTTGGTACTTTTAAAAACAAGCACCCCATCAGAGATCATTGTCAACAGTTTGGAGTGTAAAAACTTGATAAAACCCTGACTCTATTCCCTTTATCAAAGATGAAAAAGCAATCTACAAGATGGGCTTATAAAGCAGAGCCCGAGACTGCTTCCTATACCAGCCCCTGGGTAGATCACTGCCCCTCTCCTCTGACATACCATGGACCCTCTCCTATCCCTCCCTTCTCTGGCCTTGGACCTACTGGCCTCTGGGTCCCTCATTCATGGAGGCCCTGGCCTGGCTTTCTAGACTTTCTGCAATTTTTCTGATGTCCTAATTTCTTGATCACCTGTGCTGACACGATCCTGATTTCCTTCCATATGCCTTTTTTCCACTCCTGGGAAATTTATGTCTGTTCTGGCCTATGTCCCCATCTTCCTTTGTGAAAAGAGAGGTAAGGAGGGGAAGGGAAAATGCCTTTTAATATTTTTTTGCAATGTCTTCATGTTCCGTCAATAAATTACCTCTGTCAGCTTTTAGAGGCCCTACTGACTCTTGTACTGACCTCTTGTTCCTCCTGTGCTTGAAAAATGCCTTATTATTTATCTTAGCCTCTCTCGCAATCTTCTCTTCATTCTTCACCTTTGCTTTCCTTATCTTGTTTTTGCACTTTAACTCTGTACTATAATTTCTCCAGCTGAGTTGCTGTTTGATTTTTTTTNTTGTACTGACCTCTTGTTCCTCCTGTGCTTGAAAAATGCCTTATTATTTATCTTAGCCTCTCTCGCAATCTTCTCTTCATTCTTCACCTTTGCTTTCCTTATCTTGTTTTTGCACTTTAACTCTGTACTATAATTTCTCCAGCTGAGTTGCTGTTTGATTTTTTTTAATACTTTCTCGCTTTCCTAGTTTTGATTACTTCCCCTACCACGACCACATCCTTTTTAGAGCTATTTGTTTGGCCTATTTTCTATGCAGCAGGTTGCTAGGGAGCACGCATTTTCTTTGGGCAGTTTCTATTCATTTCTCTCTGATTACACTCTTCCGTCAGCGGCTTTTCTTTCCAATCTTTCAGTGCCCTTGGCTTTTCTTGGTAGGAACTGACAACTTCTGTTCCTTCTGGAATTACTGCATGTCCTGCTAAGAGAGTCCTAATTCCTGCTGGGCCTTACTTGGAATGAACAGTTCCCCCAGACGGCAGGCCATAGGTCAAGAGGAAGCTGGGTACTTTGACTGACACATCGCTCAAGCTTCCCCCACATCAAACTGCTGCAGGTACAAGACCTTACAGCGAGTGTAGGCACCCTGTGCATGCTGGCAGGAACTTAACCCCCTGCAAAGAGCTTGCCTTGGTATTTGGGTGAATCCCAGGGCTCACTAACAAGACCAGTCAGGTGTGAACAATACCCTTGGGACTACCTGGCCACTGCCTACCTTCTGGATGCCTTTTTGTCTGCTAAGCACTGTTGCTGATGCTGGGCACTGCTGCCACCTCTGTTGGGTGTGGTCACATTGACTGCTCTTACCACCTCGCCACCACCAGACTCTGCACTGCCGTGGTCAAGACCACAGCTCTCAATACCTCAAAGCCACAGTGTTTGGATAGATGTCTTCTCTCCTGCATTATGCCACAGGTGTCGAGTTGCCCTTGCCTTACAGAGCCTTCGGGGAGGCAGAGAGTTTCATCATTGCTTCCAGCACTCCTTTCCTGAAATGAGATCCCCGAGAGACTGAGTCAGATGCACCCTCAGCATGATGGTACGTTACTTAAAAGGGCATAGGGAACTGGCCCTAAGGAGGTGGCAGAGCAAACCAGGGCCACTTATGAAGCAAAGATACAGAATTGTAAGGACATGAGTAAACAGAGGAGAGGACCTCAGAAAGACAGAGGACTGGAGCAGATACACAGAGCATGGTGGATCGGAGTTCTTGTGTGCCTCTGACAAATTAACATCCCTGATTTCCTGGTCTGGGCCTGCACACAGCAGCACTTTTTTCCTCTTACTTTCCTGTAACATTATCTGTTGTACATCTAAAGTAACATTCCTCTTAACTTCAGCTAGTTTAACTGGAGATTTTTGCTCCGCAACCAGAATCTTAACTAATATAACCTCCCAGTTTACCCAGCTGTGGACTTCTGGTGTAATTTTTCTGATGCGAATGCCTGCTTTGTCTTCATTATCCAACTTCATTGTCACCTCCTCTCTGAAGTCTTTCCTGACAGTGCCCTCTCTTGTGACACTTCAAAACTCTGCTCATAACCACTATACTGGAGTGTGATTCATCTACTTATAAACACTCCACTTGACAGACCATGAGGTCCTCAAAGACAGAACTGTGTCTTAGTGTCTGAAACCCAGAAGGTGTTCAGTCAGTGTTTGCGAAGATGACTCAGTGGCTCCAAGTGGATTCTGGGAGCCGCCTGCCAGTTAGCTCCACACTGCCTGCTGCTCAACCTTCCAGGCACTCGAGGGGTCTGAATTTCTGCTGACTTTGCTAACTTAGCCCTTCACCCTCAGCTCCCTCTTTTCCTAGTCCTCCCTGGGGTCCAGGATTGCTTGCCTGCTGGGACCCTCCTGCTCTATGCAAACTTCACTACCTTTGGATCGGTGACAATTCCAAGGTGACCCCCTCTGGGGCAGAGCACACACTGTTTCCCAGGGTTCTAGAACCCTATGCTGAGTTTCAGCTCCTCGTAATGGCTTTGTGTGGTTGCCTGGGGCCCGTGCTACCTGCGTGTCTGCTCATGACAGCATCCCCCACCTGATCCAGCCATCTGTTTATTTTGGCTGCATCTCCTTCTTTATTCTCTCCTGAAAGATGGTGAACAGTAGCTACTTCCTTTAATCAGCCAGAAGCCCTGGTTGCCTTGTCCATGGTAGAAAAATTGTCTCCGGATCAGTTGCAGCTTTCTTACATGAGAAAGAACATCAGTGCTCATTTGCTCAGGAAAAGCAAAAACAAAACCCTCTCGCTCTGTTTAGACCATTTTTCCTTTATGGATTGCAGTGCCCCTAGCATGCCCACCAGGTTTCCCTGCCAACTGCCAGCCATGTATCCAAGTTGCTGTTTCACTCCCTGACAGCGTGGGGCAAGGGAAGAGCTTCACAGCCTTGGGTGGGGAGTTGTTTGCTTTACTCAGGTTCTCACATACAGAGTGTTTTGCAAGAAGGGTTTCTGCCAGTAATTGATACTCTAACCTCTGTACCTATAGGTGTGCAGTTGCCTGGGGCATCAGGTGGTTTAAATGCTGGGGTTGTAACCCCTTTGCCTCTCAGAGTTTTACTTTTCTGACCTCTGCTTCCAGCCAAAAAGAAAGAAAAAAAAAAGGATACCAACGCTTAGTTCATCCTCAGGAATTTCAGAATGATCTCCCTCTGAGTCCCGCCTCTTGTGCTGATCAACATGGCTTTCTGAGATTCTGTGATAGCCACATGCTGTGGTCTGGAAATAGAGTCAGAACTTTGGGCAAAACAGTGCCTGCTGGGGACCCAGGCTCAGGCTGTTTCTGGTCTCCATGATGGATAAGGATGTCCACTCAGGATGGGCTCATATCCAAAAGAGCTGCTTCTCACTTGAGAGGAAAGAAACAGCACTTCTGCACCAGGCAGTGGCCTTTGGGCCTGTTGCTGTGGGATGGACACAGAATGAGAAATGAAAGGCCATCTCCAGCCATGCTGAGGCTATGAGGGATGAGCATGGCAGAGGATGGTGTTGTCCTGACTCTCTTTCTCTCCTCGGCTAACTGCCTTCAGTAAGAGATTTCAATGCATCAAAATATTAGCTAAAGAGATACTTTAATCTGGGGACAAAAGGACATCTATTTAAACCTATTTGTCAGTGAAGGGAGCTAGAAGTGGTTTGTATCAGAAGCATAAATTACCACCCCACCCCAACCACTACCCGCCCCACTCCAAAGCTGATCTTTTAAAGTGGAAACCTGGTTTGGTGATTTGGGGCAGCCGAAAAGCATGTGTAACAGCAGAGAAAGAGCATCTGTACAGGGAGTCAGGCCATGTCATTTCTTTGTACATACATACATATATGTATATACATAATTTATCTGCTTTCGTCATTGGGGGCTGTGCTGGGTCTTTGTTGCTGCGCACAGGCTTTCTCCAGTTGCAGCTTGCGGGCTCTCGCTGCAGTGGCTTCAGAGCATGGGCTCCAGGGCACGTGGGCGCCAGCAGTTGCTATGCATAAGCTCAGTAGTTGCAGCTCTCAGGCTCTAGCGCACAGCTTCAGGAGCTGAGGCATACAGGCTTAGTTGCTCTGCAGCATGCGGATTCTTCCAAGGTCAGGGATTGAACCAATGTCCCCTACACTGCAAGGTGGACTCTCAACCACTGGATCATCAAGGAAGCCCAGTGTCTCCACTTCTAATGCTAGACTCATTACTAATGATGTCATTTGGGGCAAATCATTTCTCCAGCTTCAGTAGTGGCCTCAGTGGAAGCAGAAAACACTGACATTCTAATTGCCAAATCCATAGGCCAAGTTTCACTCCTCATCCTGTTTGATAACTCCATTGCACATGGTGCTCTTGATTGTTCTTCCCTTCTCAAAATTGTCTCTGCTTTTTAGTTCCTGGGGCTCGCCTCTATGAATCCTCTTCCCATCTCTCTCCCAGCCCTTCACACTCCTTTCTTAAACCCCTCCTGTCTCACTGCTGCCCATCCGTTGCCTGCTAGTATCTCCCAGAATTTCCCCATTGGGCCTCTTCTTATCATTCATCCATTTCATAAGCAATTCCAAGGATCCAAACACCATCTCTTAGCTGATAGCTGCCATCTCTCTACTTCAGAGCTCTCTCAGCCTCTCTCCTGAATGCCAGCCTCTCCTTCCAACTTTAGATGACAAGCCCCTCCAACTCAGCCTGTCCAAACTCAGTTCACTGTCTTCNTCATTCATCCATTTCATAAGCAATTCCAAGGATCCAAACACCATCTCTTAGCTGATAGCTGCCATCTCTCTACTTCAGAGCTCTCTCAGCCTCTCTCCTGAATGCCAGCCTCTCCTTCCAACTTTAGATGACAAGCCCCTCCAACTCAGCCTGTCCAAACTCAGTTCACTGTCTTCTCTTATATGTCCCATCTATCCCCTGAAACCCGAGTCCTTGCAGCCTGTTTTGCCTTCTGTATTTCACTCGTCTCAGAAGCTAGGTGATCTTTTGTGCTTCATTCTCCCTAAATAGATGTTGCTGCCTAGTTTACCTGAGGCGGGTAGGAACATGAAGATATTCCTGCATCTTCATGCCATTGCTGCTGCTCTCTTCTTGTCCACAGGGTCTGCCACCTGAATCTCTAATATAGTACCGGAAGTAGTTAAGGATGGGTGGAGCTGACATAATAGAAAGCAAGACTTGCCATGGCTCACCCAAACAGAGAGTTTTGTGGGTTTTTTTTTTTTTTTCATGCAGTATGAAATCCAGATACAGAAGACCCAGAATCAATATGGCAGCCCCATTATACCTCCAAGGCAACCCCTAATTGCCTTCTATCTTTCCATTCAGCCATCCTTGACTGGTGCTATCATCTGTGGGCTTGTCACCTCATGCTCACTAAATGATTGCTCCTCTTCCACATCCACATTCCAGGCAGAAGAAGAAGAAAGGCAAAAGGCAAATGTCTCTCAAGTCTGTTCCCTTTCAAAGAGAAGTCCTGAAAGCTCCATCCAGTGACCTGACTTACCTTCCATTGGCCAGAATGTCATGGGACCACTCTCTGCAAGGAAGACTGAGAAAGGCCATGGGAGTTTTGTTTGTTTTTTTAAGCAGGGCACATTGCCTCCCTGGGGGGAAAAAAAATTGAGGCTGGTTCTGTTGGAAAGTAAGGGAAGGAATGAAAGGACTCAACACTGCATAAGCAAATATCTGTGACTGCAACAGCCTGTTGTTGGTCTCCTGGCCATCTGAATCTTCATCCACTCCTCTGTCCTCTATATCCCCTGAAAGAAATCTGGCCATACTGTGCCACTATGTAAAATATCTCTGTTGAGTCCTCAGTGGCTGCAGAATAAAGAACAAACACTTTGGTCTATGGGGTCCCATTTCACTTTCTATGCTCTCCTCTTGTCATCACCATCTGCCCAGAACACACTCTAAGATCCCATAGTATGACTGTTCCCACTGCCCAACTGCCCTTCCCATTGCTGGAGATATTTCTTCAACCTTCATTCCTGGGGAGGGTGTAGGCATATATCAACCCCTTGACTCAAGTTTCTTCCTTAATCTTTAGAAGAGAGACCTTCCTCATGCCTCTGAGTCCTCCCCATCCTACACAGCTTGTGATCCTTGGGTGCAGACTGTGGTGTGTTGGTCGGTGTTTAAAAACCAGCTCTCTGGGGATGGGCTTCCCTCATAGTTCAGTCTGTAAAGAGTCTTCCTGCAACGCAGGAGACCCAGGTTCAATTCCTGGGTCAGGAAGATCCCCTGGAGAAGGAAATGGCAACCCACTCCAGCGTTCTTGCCTGGAGAATCCCATGGACAGAGGAGCCTGGCAGGCTACAGTCTATGGAATTGTAAGAGTCAGATGTAAGTGAGTAACAAAGCACTCTCTGGGGACGGGAGGCTCTGGTCTCTAGAGTTTACTGAGTCCTGTAGTATAGATACTACCCCCATGACCAGATGATGTATCGACTTGATGTAACCCAACCTATAGCTGAAAGAGGCATGGTTGGCTCCCAAGAGCCATTCTGAATACAGCAGGAGACCCCCAACAGGGAAGAAGGGTGTGTGATTAGGTCACAGCACCAAAACCACAGGCAAAGCTTAGCAGCCACCCCCTCACCACCATCTCTGAACTAACACGGCCCCCACCCCTGCCCTGCCAAGTAGATCTCTTCTTTCCCCGAGTTCACACTGCTCTTTGGTGATTCTTCTCCCACAGTAGTGTTTTTCTGAAGTCTTCTTCTGTGTGAACGAGCGTACTTTTTCACACTGTATGTTCCCCCGATCATTTACTCCATACAAGGGGCACTGAGCCCCTTTCATCTGTAATTCCCTGGTGAATCCTCATCTCCCTGGAGAGGCTGCCACACCTCAGGTCACCACCAGGAGTTACTCTTAACATCAGATGCAGACACAGACCCTGAGCAGCAGGTGGCACATAGTGGGACTAAATGCCCACTTGTTTAAAGGATGAAGGAGAAAAAAGAACTGATTTTTCTCTACCTGGAGCCCAGTCCCTCCTCCCTGATATCCTAGGACTATTCACTTATCATTTAGGGCTCAAATGATTCATTCTCTAGGAAGCCCTTCTTAGACCAACCAACCTTCATCCCTACCACCAAAGGTGGGTTAATACCCCTTCTTGGGCTCCCATAAGCCTTGGCCATCAGTAGAATTGATCACCCTGTATACCTGTGTTTCAGTTATGACAGCTTTGACAGCCTGCAGACCATCAGCTTCCTGAAGGCAGGGGCCTTGTTTGCAGTGCCACAAAGGAAGTCTTTACTGATCATTTGCAGAATGGGGCCTGAGCAGAATGTGTAGACTGCTCAAATATTCCCTGCGGAGGTTTAGTTTCATTTCTTTTGCCTTTGTCTTTTGCTCTTGCTATCCTTATTATTGTTTTCCCACCAAATCCCTCCTTTCAATTGGTAATACCAAAAGAAAAAAAGAGGAAAGATTTCCATGAATTGCAGCTTCCAGCTGGTTATCATTATTTAAATTCTGGCTTTATCTTTGTGGGCAACTGAAGCCTATGATTTAAGCTATCTCTAGCTGAGCAAGAAGGTCCGGTGCCCGCCCAACCACTCATATTTCCAGAGTGCACTTTGCTGTGTCAATACCCATTACTTGTCACATTGCAAAGAGTCTGAGGAGAAGTTTGATCTCTGCTGTTAGATTTTGTCATGTGTCAAATCACACAGCCTAGGGGCAATGACTACAAATGCACAAGAAAAGCAGATGCTGAGCCATGGTTGGACTGCCTGAAAGAGAAACACCTTGTAGAGACCAGGAAAAGAAAGGCCAAAAAACAATCAGAAGCCATAGACACTGTAAGCTTTACTTTCGTCTTCTAGCCCCTCTGAGCGTCTCATTTTACCAGCCTGGGCAAATATGCATTTTTCATCCAACTGGGCTTCCAGCTGATGCTCCCTCAAGCGGGGACTAGTTTGAGTATGCAGTAGCATCACTGGTAACCAGGGTGGCAGCCGCGATGCTCTCACAACACAGCTGAGGAAACAAGGCCGGTGACTGCTCGAGTTCCTCCCTGCGGCTCCTTCCCAGTGAAAACTCAGGGAGAATGGGCAAATACCACTAGACTCAGGGAAGAAAAACCCACTTCAGGGGGTGTGAACTACCCAAGCAGGAAGGCTGGAATAATTGTTTGCTGCGGCTGGTGATAGTTTTTTTTTTCTTCTTCTTCTTCTTCTTGTTTAAGTTGGCTGGAAAAAAAAAAAAAAAAACCCAGATGGGTACTAGTTGTTCCATATTAAAGAAGGAATGGGCACTAGTCAGTCGCCCCATTTCAAAACGCCCACGCGCTTGAAATAGTTTCCTAGAAAGGCAGATATAATTTAACTGGGTGTAGCTTAGCACACTGGCAGGGCATTTTTACGACACCTTCCAAATCCTCGATGGCTGATCTCGTGGTATGACAGCAGCGCACCACACTCATTGCACCAGACAAGGATTAGGGGAGTAAAATTAGTCATGTATGTAAATTGTAATCACGTTGGACGGTTGTATGTGCTCATTTAGGCATTTTAACAGTGTGTGATGCTATCCTCTCCGCAGGACTAATAAGCATTAGCCATAATGAGGTCAGTCAGTCAGCCAGGCATTCTCAGGGGATTTAATTGGGACATGGGTCTCTGCTGAAGTGAAAATTAATAACTTTTGTCAATGTTCTGGTGAAATGTTCTGTCTTATTAAACTATGAGGGTCAATTAGAAAGCATTATGTAATAAAGTCCCCAGCAGCAGAACTCAAATTGAGTTATACCACAGTCATTATTCCAGGGCGAATGCATTTGAAAATGGAAAACCAGAGCGCCATATGGAGGATTCGGGTCAGATTTACAAGCATCGCATGTTAAGGCTTCAACAAGAAGGAAACAATTAAACGTAATACCGAAATAAATCAGTGCGCCCGGCGTGCTGTGCAGGGCGGGGCGCCTGGGGCCAGCGCAGCCCCGAGCCGTGACACTGCGCAATGGCAGCACAGGCGAAAGGCTTGTTTGGGCTGTATCAGGCAGCGCCTTCCCCGCAGATCTCTCTTGAGTGCTTGCTTCAAATCTGGGGCACACCTGGAAGGCTTGGGCCAGCACTCCGCCTCCTATAAATAACTCTTTATTGTCTGGCTATTAAGACGAGAGATTGCTTTTTATTAAAGTGCAAGTTATTGTGGTACAGCAAATTACAGAATTTTAAAGTACACTAAACAGCCTCCGATAGTCCCCATTCAGTCATGTTTTATTGTACTTAATAAAAAAAAAAAAATCGTAACTCCCTCAGTAAAGAGTTCCTCAAGGTTCCAGTAGGATTGATTCGCCTGCCCCCTCAGGACGCTGCTGGCGTCAGGGCACTAGATCTGCTTTTCAGGAGTGCCGCAACCTCCATCCTAAGAATGATGGAGCCCATCGGCCTCTAGAATGCTTCTAGCTTCCGCCAGTCAGTGCTCACGAATCGTACGCCTTTTCCTGTTTTCTTTTGGATCTGCTTTTTGTGCTCCAGTACTCTTGCCTGGAAAATCCCATTGGACGGAGGAGCCTGGCAGGCTCCGCCGTCCATGGTGTCGCTAAGGGTCGGACACGACTGAGCGGCTTCCCTTTCACTTTTCACTTTCATGCATTGGAGAAGGAAATGGCAACCCAATCCAGTGTTCTTGCCTGGAGAATCCGAGGGACGGGGGAGCCTGGTGGGCTGCAGTCTATGGGACTGACATGACAGCAGCAGCAGTTTGCGGGCATCACAAACTCCTTCCTGAGAATGGCGGAGCCAATCAGCATCCAGAATGCTTCTGGCTTCGGCCAATCAGTGCTCACAAATCCTCTGCCTTTGCCGTCTACTCCGGCCTTGCTCTAGGGAAAGTGCTAGAAGCCTCTAAGGTACTTGAAATGAGCAGCGTATTATGAGGGAGAGTCTAGGCCAAGCTTTAGGCTTTGACATAGAACTGTTCAGGCACTTATAACGAAGAGGGATTGGGAAGAAAGGATGTTGGGGACACGGCCTCAGGGCTAGATATGCAGGGGTGCTAGGAGGTGGGGTGCTGGAAGGACCNTTTTTTTTTTTTTTTTTCCTGATTCCCTCTGAGTCTAAGTTCTATGATAGCAAAGACCAGATATGTTTTATTTTCAACTAGGTAGTCAGCAGTAGGGGCAAGTGACAGGTGCTGTGTTCTCAGTGAATGAAAGCCTCATTGAATTAAAGGGTTGCTTCGGAGAGAAACATGAAGTTTTTCCAACTCCTTTATTTTGTAGAAACTATTTCTGAGGATGGAGAAATAATACGCACAAGAAAGTTTTGGAAAAGTTGGGACCGATACCTGATTTACCCTCAAAATATTTCTTTATTACTTTCTTTTGCCACATCACCCAATCCTATCTATTGAATACATCTTGTCTTTTTCCCTATTTGAATAAACACCACCAAATCCTAGGTGAAATCATGTTTAAAACCATTTTAAAAAGTAAAGCTGCTCCATCAATAAGAGAACAGATTATTTGATTCTAGTATATTCACATAAGGGAATGAAAATGAATGAACCAAAGCTATGGGCCTAAAAATAATTGAATCACAAACACATAATGTTGAATAAGAACAGTTAGTTACAAAACATTATATAATTGGGATAGCACTTATATAGAGTTTAAAACATAAGAAAACTAAATAGCAAGTGGTTAGTGTATATATGGTCAAACTCTAATAAAAAATAGGAATAAAGAATTTTTTTTGAAAAATAATAAAAGCAACATTCAAATGGTTACTTGCCAAGTGTAGAGAGAGGTGGGAAGGNAATTGAATCACAAACACATAATGTTGAATAAGAACAGTTAGTTACAAAACATTATATAATTGGGATAGCACTTATATAGAGTTTAAAACATAAGAAAACTAAATAGCAAGTGGTTAGTGTATATATGGTCAAACTCTAATAAAAAATAGGAATAAAGAATTTTTTTTGAAAAATAATAAAAGCAACATTCAAATGGTTACTTGCCAAGTGTAGAGAGAGGTGGGAAGGAGAGGAGCCTGTGGAAGGAAGAGCATGGAGAAGGGGTGGGTGGTGATACATTAGTTGGGTAGCAGTTTCACCATTACCCATTTATGTTTTATATTTAATAATTTGTAAGCTTATATATATATATATATATATAAAGGACCTACCAGGTGGTTCATCAGAGAATAGAATTGAGAGACACAAGAGATGCACTTTCAATCTCTGGGTCAGGAAGGTCCCCTGGAAGAGAAAATGGCAACCCACTCCAGTATTCTTGCATGAGAAATCCCATGGACAGAGGAGCCAGGTGGGCTACAGTTCAAAGGGTTGCAAAGGGTTTGACATGACTGAGAAGCTAAATACATGTATGAAAAATTGATTAATTTTCAAGAATTAAAATTGACGTGGTTTCAGCTTTGCCTGACTATACCCAATCTCAGAAAGGAGTTCTTTCTCCTTCTTCAGGAGTGCCTCAGAGAGCTTCCTCCAGCCTCACAAAAGCTGGTGAACTGGAGTTCTTGGGGCCTGTTCCTGAGCCAGGTCAATATTATACAAAAACATGCAATAATCGTTCAGCCTGTGTGGAAGATGATTTTGGAGTTAACTACCCAGTGGGGTAGAGCCCTTGAGCAAAGTAACCTCTTTACTTGTCTTTCTATGATAACAGACTCTTCTTTATTGTCATCAGGGGTCTTGCTCATTTTCTATCCTGTGATTAAATACAAACACCCCTGGAAATATCCACATCAGAATCAACACCCTAATGATCTTCACAGATGCTGAGCGAGTGGTATGTTGAAGAGAGGCATGACAGTGGTAAAGGAGATGAGAGAGCCTCAGAGGCAAGTGAGGCTACTGTCCTCTTGTCCAGGTGGCCTTACCTGTTTTTTTGCACAACCTCATTAATTGAAGGAGAAGCGGATGACAGAGGATGGGATGGTTGGACAACATCATTGACTCAATGGACATGAGTCTGAGCAAACTCCAGGAGATGGTGAAGGACCAGGAAGCCCGGCGTGCTGCAGTTTATTGGGTCGCAGAGAGTTGGACACAACTGAGCGACTGAACAGCAACAATTTATTTCACATTCTTTGTCTCTGATTTGAGCCCTGGAGTTGTTACCAGCACACAGTACCCCAAGATAGCGAGCAAGTGTGCCCTAGTGGTGTTGCCACATGCTGAAATTAGCCTCCTTGAGCGATTCCTTATTCTAATGTTAGTGGAGGGAGTTCCCACCATAAGGGTTTCTGGTTCATTTGTGTTACTGGGTCTCTCAGGGCCACACTTCTGTTTTGAGAGAGAATTTTGGCATCGGGCTCCTTCTGACATGTCAGGCTGAAAAGTGATTTTGAGCCAAAAGTTCTGTTGCTTCATTTCAGTTATTTATGAGAAGCTGGTATTTTCTGCTAACAAAGACAATGGGAAATTTCAAAACCTAAAAATTATCAAGCTGTTGGGATAATGGTGGGAAAATAGAAATTGCAAAGTATTTCTCAACAGTTGGAGTAACTTGCCGTCCATATTTTTTCCCAAGATAATTATGAAGATAAATGCCACTTGCCTTTTGGAATCTTTTTGCTGATAAGTATGAAACTATTCCAGGGAGATTCTGGATGCCGGGTCCCCATGACCACACACTCCTATAGGAAAATGCAATCTGCCTGCACTTTCATCTGTTGGTTAGTGAAAAAATGGAAGAATAAATGAATGAGAAAACCACTCAGCTACACACACACACATTGCCACATATACTAATGCATTACTTAGTTTGAGGCTAGATTGTTTCTTTATCTTAAAAAATGTGGGGGGTTTTTCTGATTATAAAACTAACATGTCATTATAAAATACTTGGAAAATACAGAAAAGTGTAAAGAAAAAAATAAAGGCATCCATAATCCAGCCTCACAGAAAGATCTTATTAACACTGAGGTTTATATCACACGATTGTTTTTTTGAGCATGTAAATGTTGCATGGCTGAGATGTTACTGTGCTTACTGTATTAGACAGAATTCTAAGATAATTCCCCAATGCCTGACACCCTTGATTTATCTCCTCCTCCTGGAACATGGGCAGAAGTGACCTGCAAATGGGAAATAGATATCACTCCCATGACTGGGTTATGTTACAATGAGCTTGAAGAAAAGGAGATTATCGCAGGTGGGTCTGACCCAATCAGGTGAACCTTAAAAGAGACTGGACTTTTCCTGAACACAGAGATATGAAACATGAGAAGGATTTAAAGTGAAGGAGATTCTCTCTTGGTGGCCTTGAAGATACAGAGGGCTACAGGGCAAATAATGCTGGAAGGTTTCAGAAGTTAGGAGTAGTCCTCACTGATATCCAATGAAGGGACAGGGACCTTGGTCCTATAACCACAAGGAACTATATTCTCAAACTAGTTGAATGAGTTTAAAAGAAGACCCCAGCTCCAGATGAGGACCCAGCCAGGCCAATGCATTCATTTTGGTCATGAGACCCCGAATCTACAGAACCACAAAATAATAAGTGCCTACATTTGTAGTAATTTGCCATGTTGCAATAGAAAAATGACCAAATATTCTTTTTTATTCACATTACAGCTTAAACCTTTTTTTCCTATTTTTGTTAACTAAAAATTTCATATTTTCATCTAATATGTGTACAGATCATTTGCTATTGTTCAGTCACTCAGTCCTGTCTGACTCTTCATGACCCCATGGACTGTACCACGCCAGGCTTCCCTGCCCTTCACCAACTCTCAGAGTTTGCTCAAACTCATGTCCATTGTGTTGGTGATGCCATCCAACCAACTTATCCTCTGTTGATCTTTCTCTTCCCACCTTCAATCTTTCCCAGCATCAGGGTATTTTCCAGTGATTCAGTTCTTCACATCAGGTGGCCAGAGTATTGGAGCTTCAGCTTCAGCATCAGTCCTTTCATTGAATATTCAAGATTGATTTCCTTTAGGATTGACTGGTTTGATCTCCTTACAGTCCAAGGGATTCTCAAGAGTCTTCTCCAACACCAAAATTCAAAAGCATCAATTCTTCAGCCTTCAGACATTTTTATTGTTCAGCTCTCACATCTGTACATGACTACTGGAAAAACCATAGCTTTGATTATATGGACCTTTTTCACCACAGTAATGTCTCTGCTTTTTAATATGTTGTCTAGGTTTGTCATAGCTTTTCTTCCAAGGAGCAAATGTCTTTTAACTTCATGGCTTCAGTCACTGTCCGCAGTGATTTTGGAGCCCAAGAAAATAAAATCTGTCACTGTTTCCATTGTTTCCCCATCTATTTGCCATGAAAGGATAGGACTAAATACCATGATCTTGGTTTTTCGAATGTTGAGTTTAAGCCAGCTTTTCCACTCTCCTCTTTCACCTTCATCAAGAGGCTCTTTAATTCCTCTTCCCTTTCTTCCATAAGGGTGGTGTCATCTGCCTATCTGAGGTTATTGATATGTCTCCCTGCAATCTTGATTCCAGCTTGTGCTTCATCCAACCCAGCATTTTGCATGATGTACTCTGTATATAAATTAACTAAGCAGGGTGACAATATGCAGCTTTAACATACTCCTTTCCCAATTTGGAACCAGTCCACTATTCCATGTCAGATTCTAACTGTTGCTTCTTGACCTGCATACAGGTTTCTCAGGAGGCAGGTAAGGTGGTCTGCTAGTCGAATCTCTTGAAGAATTTTCCACAGTTCATTGTGATCCACACAGTCAAAGGCTTTAGGGTAGTCAATGAAGCAGAAGTAGATGCTTCTCTGGAATTCTCTTGCTTTATCTATGATCCGACAGATGTTGGCCATTTGATCTCTGGTTCTTCTGCCTTTTCTAAATCCAGCTTGTGCATCTGGAAGTTCTTGGTTTATATACTGTTGAAGCCTAGCTTGGAGAATTTTGAGCATTACTTTGCTAGCATGTGAAATGAGTGCAATTGTGCAGTAGTTTGAACATTCTTTGGGATTGCCCTTCTTTGGGATTGGAATGAAAATGGACCTTTTCCAGTCCTGTGGCCACTGCTGAGTTTTCCAAACTTGCTGGCATATTGAGTGCAGCACTTTCACAGCATCATCTTTTAGGATCCGAAATAGCTCAGCTGGAATTCCATCACTTCTGCTAGCTTTGTTCATAGTGATGCTCCCTAAGGCCCACTTGACTTCGCACTCCAGAATGTCTGGTTCTAAGTGAGTGATCACACCAACATGGTTATCTGGGTCATTAAGATCTGTTTTGTATAGCTCTTCTTTGTATTATTCTTAATATCTTCTGCTTCGTTACATACATACAATTTCTGTCCTTTCTTGTACCCATCTTTCCATGAAATGTTCCCTTGGTATCTCAAATTTTCTTGTAGAGATCTCTAATCTTTCCCATTCTATTGTTTTCTTCTATTTCTTGGCATTGTTCACTTTAAAAGGCTTTCTTATCTCTCCTCGCTATTCTTTGGAACTCTGCATTCAGATAGGTATATCTTTCTTTTTCCCCTTTGCCTTTTGCTTCTCTTTTTCACTCTGCTATTTGTAAAGCCTCCTCAGACAACCATTTTGCCTTTTTGAGTTTCTTTTTCTTGAGGATGGCTTTGATCACTACCTCTTGTACAGTGTTACAAACCTCTCTCCATAGTTCTTCAGGCACTCCAGCAGATCTAATCCCTTGAATCTATCACTGCCACTGGATAATCATAAGGGATTTGATTTAGGTCATATCTGAATGGCCTAGTGGTTTTCCTTACTTTCTTCATTTTAAGGTTGAATTTTGCAGTATGGAGTTCATGATCTGAGCCACAGTCAGCTCCCAGTTCTTTTTTTTTTTTTTTTCTTTGCTGACTGTATAGAGCTTCTCCATCTTTGGCTACAAAGAATATAATCATAATTGATATTAACCAGTCTATTATTGGGCATTTAGGTGTTGGCATTATCATGTTGCCATTATATGTCTGTACGGTCAAAGTGTGGTTTTTCTGGTAGTCATGTATGGATGTGAGAGTGGACCATAAAGAAGGCTGAGCACCAAAGAATTGATGCTCTCAAACTGTGGTGCTGGAGAGGACTCTTGAGAGTCCCTTGGACGGCAAGGAGAGCAAACCAATCACAGGAAATTAACCCTGAAAAATTATTGAAAAGACTGATGCTGAAGCTCCATTCCTTTGGCTACCTGATGCCAGCTCGTTGGAAAAGACCCTGATACTGGGAAAGATTGAGAGCAGGAGAAGGGGGCAACAGAGAATGAGATGGTTGTATGGCATCACCAACTCAATAGACATGAGTTTGAGCAAACTCTGGGAGATAGAGAAGGACAAGGAAGCCTGGCGTGCTGCAGTCCATTGGGTCACAAAGAGTTGGACATGACTGAGCGGCTGAACAACAACAATTATAGGTGTTAGAGATGTGTTATTTAAAAACTAAGTGTTGTCTTCTTATTTTGTAACTGTGCTTTTTATTTTATTATATTGTCACATGAAAGAAAAATGAAACATCTGCTGAGCTTCATTGCCTTTGAGAGGAAGAGACAGAGAAACAAATAGGGACATGGTATGTCTAAAGTTTTCTCTTTGCTCCTGAATGGAAGGTAAAGACTGTGTGTTTCAAAGATGAGAGTCCTGAACACCTGCAGGCTACCTTGCTCAAGGGGAGGGATGAAGACTGGGAGCTACAGAGGTTAAAGACTGGCTTCTCCCCAGTTAGGGGTTCCCCAGGGCTGAAGAGAAATATGGGTTGGACCCCTTATGGAGCTGTGGTCCCATCTGAGCCTGGTGCTCTGGGTCACCTCAGAGTGCATGACTGACTATGGGACTGATGAGGCTCTGCCAAGGTCCTCAAACCCAGTTTGAGGTGGGCAAACTGAGAACTCATCTCATTATGTTTGGTTAGTACTGGTGTCAACCAAATTTAATTTCACTTTGAAAAATAATATGAAATTTCATACTTAAGAGATATGGGGCATTGCTACCTATTACTTAAATGGTACTGTGATAAATAGTCCTACATAAATGTGTCTCTCTATTTATTACTATTTATTTGAACAGGTTTCTAGAGGTAGGTTCAAGGGTATAAGTATTTTGACATCCTTTATATAAATTGAAGCTTTTTAACTGTGGTGCTGGAGAAGACTCTTGAGAGTCCCTTGGACTGCAAGGAGATCCAACTAATCTATCCTAAAGGAAATCAGTCCTGAAAATTCATTGGAAGGACTGGTGCTGAAGCTGAAACTCCAATACTTTGGCCACCTGATGTGAAGAACTGACTCATTTGAAAAGACCCTGATGCTGGGAAGGATTGAAGGTGGGAGGAGAAGGGGATGACAGAGGATGAGACAGTTGGATGGCATCACTGACTCGATGGACATGAGTTTAAGCTCCAGGACAGACAGGGAAGCCTGGCGTTTGTACAGTCCGTGAGGTCGCAAAGAGTCAGACATGACTTAGCAACTGAACAGAACTGAACTGAACTTATTTAAATAATAAAATTAGCAGGTTTTTAGACTTCTTAAGCTAAAATATATAGAAGACACTAGATGCATAATAAATTCTCTGTTCGGCCTCTTCCCCTAACCACCCCAGTGTACCAACCACAGAAGATTCAAGCCCAGTTGAGCAAGGGTAGGCACTGTATATTTCCTCATGGAGAAGGTACTAGCATGCAGCTAGGCTGTGTAACAACTGGCACAGACATGGCCTGATACATACCCACCTATGCCAGTAACTGGCTGTGTGACCTTGTGTATGCATTTCTTGGGGCTGCCATGACAAACTACCACAGCTGGATGGCATGACGAACATAAGTTTATCATCTCACAGTTCTGGAAGCTAGAATTCCGAGACCCGGGGTCAGTAGGATTGGTTCTTTCTGGAACTGTAAGGGAAGAATCTGCCGAACTCTCTCTCCCAGCTTCTGGTGGCTTACTGGCAGTCATGGCTGTCTTCTCCCCATGTCTTCATATGGTCTCCTCTCCACTCCAAACTCCCTTTTTAAAAAATAATTTTATTTGTTTATTTATTTTTTGCTGTGCTGGGTCTTTGTTGCTGTGCAGGCTTTTCCCTAGTTGTGGCAATCGGGCTACTCTCTAGTTGCTGTACGTGGGCTTCTCATTGCAGTGGCATCTCTTGTTGGGCAGCGTGGGCTTTAGGGTGCATGGGTGTCATTATGCTGTGTATGGGCTCTAGAGCACAGGCTCAGGAGTTGTGGCACACCGGCTTATTTGCTCCTCGGCACGTGGGATCTTCCCAGACTAGGGATTGAACCCGGGACTCCTGCATTGGCAGGCAGATTCTTTACCACTGAGGCACCAGGAAAACCCCCTATTCACCTTTGTATAGGAATACCAGTACTATTGACCTCATCCAAACTTGAGCATCTGCAGAGACCCTATTGCCATNCTACTTCACCTACTACGTTCCTAGCAAAAGCATTTGAGGCCATAGAGGCGTCGGCCTCAAGCCTGCTCTCTTCCCAGATCTGGGGGCAAGTCTTGGTCTGAACGGGCGCCCACTCCTTCCTTTCCCCCTGCACAGTCCCTGCTCTGCAAGGAGCTGACAAGCGCTCTGGACAGCGGGACAGCGGGATCCAATAAATCTGAGGCCTGTCTAGGTGCTTCATTTATCAAGAGGCCTCATTTACCCAGGCCCTTTAGACTAATTGCAGATTTGCAAAAACTGCTGAGAGTGTAGAACCGAGTATTGTGAGTGTCCCTTGCCATATTTCTGCTAATGTGTTTCATCTGGAGTGCATAAAGAGGCAGGGATGCTGATTTTAGACACAGCACTTTGGGGCTAATCCAGCTAAATGATTAGCCCTAAAATTCTGCAGTGATGTCATTTTCCCTACAGTGCTCTGCCAGTCGGCTTGTTTGCTTTATAGTGAGAAATATGTGCTCGCAGCCCCTGCTAGCTGTCTCGGCTTCAGGGAAATCCGCCCTCCGTGGTTTATTTGGGGCAGCGACGCAGCCCACTCGTCAATCTCTGGGTCTCTTCCCGGGCTGACAAGGATTGCCAGCAGACAGCAATAATGGCAAAATGTAACTTCTTCAGTGGACTGTTGGATATACTGCAGTCTCCTCCATCACCTAGGCATGCCTGTGGGCAGGTTCTGCCAACCAGGGATGCCATTCAGATTCTGAGCGTCAAGCCAGATGGATGTGGATAAGAGGTGGGGTCTCAGCTCTGTCCCCAGCTGTGTTGGCACCTGCCAGTTCCACGACCTCTCTGAGCCTCCGTTTCCTACTCTAGGAAACAGACACGAACACCTACTGAGAAGCTCAAAAGAGATAATATGTATGCAAGGGTTACCCAAGGGGGCAGCCCTCATGGCAAGGATGAACAGGGAGCTTTGGAGTCAGATGGCTGAAGTTCGAGCTCAGTCACTTCTGAGCCCTAAGATCCTGATTACTTATCTGCAGTGAGCTCTAGGCTCCTTCTACTTCAGACACACAGCTATGAAGGTAGCCTTGCAGAATGGTTGAACTCAGCATCCACTGACCCCAGCAACAGGTCTGTGTTCTACACGTGGCAGGTGCTCAGAAATCAGTGCTCTGTTATGGGTTTATGCAAGTCCCCAATGTTAGGTCCATGTATCTGTTTCAGAAGTAGTTAATGGTTGTTTCACAGCCTAGCAAGTTATTTTCCCAGTAAGCTCAAACAAGTCTGCATTTGGCATAACCCATATTTTGGCCACCTCATGCAAAGAGCTGACTCTTTGGAAAAGACCCTAATGCTGGGAAGGATTGGGGGCAGGAGGAGAAGGGGATGACAGAGGATGAGATGGCTGGATGCATCACTGACTCGATGGACATGGGTTTGGGTAGACTCCAGGAGTTGGTGATGGACAGGGAGGCCTGGCATTCTGCGATTCATGGGTCGCAAAGAATCGGACACAACTGAGTGACTGAACTGAACTGAACAGAGTTGAAAAATAAAATTTCTAAAATTGGTTAGACTTTCTGAAATTCCTTGCTATGTTTTGGAGGAGGGGTAGCAATGTCCAAATTGCCAAAGTCTTTGCAAATTCCAAAGTGCGTATCCTCTTAGTATTTATAACAAACATGTATAGAGTGCTTAGTACATGCCAGGCACTGTAATAGAAGCGTTTTATATACAACTGCCCATTTCCGTCTTAACCACACCTCTCCAAGGCAAGTGCTATTATTGTGTCCATATTAGTGATGAGAAAAATAAACTTTGTAAGGTTAAAGACTTAAACCAAAATTTCTCTCTCTGTTAAGGAACAGAGAAGAAACTCAAACCTTTGGGTCTAGCTCCCCTCAAATTGATGCTTTGTCTGGAACATCACACAGGGGCAAAGTCACAGGAAGGGAAACCTGCAAACACAGGCTGCAACCCAGCAGTGGTCTACAGCGTGCCAGCTACTAAGCTGGGTGCTGCCCACATAGCATCTTTAATCTTCCCAACAATGCTGCAGAGTGGGAAGTAATATTGATCCAAGCTACAGATGAAGAAAGGAATGCTTGTGCGTTTCCCCAAGTTACTGGGCTTGAAATGGGAGGAGCTGGGAGTAGAATCCAAGGCCAGCTGCCTCTAGAGGCTACTTCTTTGTGCTAATCTGGGAGGAGGATGAGCCCCGCAAATGGGCTCATGAAGCAAACACCCATGATGGAATTGCTGGTCCCGTAATCTTTAGAAACTGGCTCTGGGTCAGTTGTGAGCATGATCTTCATAACTAGGCCAGAATAAATGAGGCTGTGTCTTTGACACCTTCACAAGGCCCCTCGCTTGCCTAAAAACTCTGCAGCATGATCCTTTGGCCTAGAGAATTGTTAAGTAGCAGCCCTGGAGAAGCTGAGGGCAAAGAACTCCTCTATGTTGTGAGAGGCTGAGTGTAAAGCCATCTTATTAATTGGCCCGCCTGGTGGGGATGTTTGTCCTGATGGATCAAAGCTTAAAGCTGAGACCCAGCACCCAAAGCCATGGAGGCAACATTTGTCTTGCATCTCCCATCTCTGATTAAGAAGCCGGGGGCATGGGCCAAATTGCATGATGGATTCCTCACACATCATACCATAAATTTACCCCCAAGGGCCCAGTGCCGTGGGTCCCGCCTGTGTCAGCATGCTAACACACAGCCTCAGAGCCATAACGTAGTGTTCTAGGGGGAGGCTGAAATTAATGAAACCCTGGCTGACATTTTGAGCACGCACACACATATCTCAAGATTATCCCACAAGTATATTTCTTGTAGAGAGAGTAGTTTTTCCATATTAAAAGATGGCATTAACCTTCAATAGTCCATCACTTGTGTTAATCCTTTCCACCTGTAAATATTTCAGATAAAAATATCACACTGGCTGTGCCTGTGTCTTACAAATGTGGCTTAGATCTGGACATGGGAGAGATGATAGGTTAAATTTTTCACTTGCAAATATCCATCAAAACCAGAATCAGTGGGTGGTGGTGGAAGGAGCATGGGATTTGAGGTCAGCAAAGCCTGGATTCAAATACCAGCTTCATTACTAGCCCAGGGACTTTGGGAAGGTTCCTTGGCCAGTCACCCCCTACATGTGTGGAGTTTATGCCTTGCAAAAAAGGACTTTGTGTAATTAGTCCACCCAGAGTGTCTGAATTTTTATAATTCATCTGCCTGAAGGGCGTGTTTCAATACTTACACCATTGTAAGCATGAACACAGTCTTTGCTGCCCTGGCTTTTTCAAGGCTCATCAGCCTCCTCGGTAAAATCAAGAGCATGCCTTCTTTTCCAGGTTCTGAGCTTGAGTGATGCTATATGTATAAGCCCAGACCCATATTTCTATCATGGAAAGGAGGCCCAGTGCATTCATTGTAGCTAGAACCAGGATTATAAAATGGCAGCCTGTGGACAAGGGTCATCCCACATATGGGTTTTATTTGGCTCACACATGAGTTTAGAAATGTTGAAGACAAATCCTTTAAAAACCACAATAATCAGGAGCCTAAAAATCTTTCAAAATCAAGAGTTGTTTGTTTTTATAAACACTGTACTTCCAGTTGTTGTTTGTAGTTCATTCACTAAGTTGTGTCCGACTCTTTGTGACTCCATGGACTGCACCATGCCAGGCTTCCATGTCCTTCGCCATCTCCTGGAGTTTGCCCAACTCATATCCATTGAGTCAGTGATACCATCCAACCATCTCATTTGTCACTCCCTTCTCTTCCTGCCCTCAATCTTTCCTGGCATCAGGGTCTTTTCCAGTGAGTTGGCTCTTTGCATCATGTGCCCAAAGGATTGGAGCTTCCACTTCAGCATCAGTCTTTCCAATGAATATTCAGGGTTGATTCCCTTTAGGATGGACTGCTTTGATCTTCTTGCTATCCAAGGGACTCTCAAGAGTCTTCTCCAGCACCACAATTTTAAAGCATCGATTCTTCAGTGCTCAGACTTCTTTATGATCCAACTCTCACTTCTGTACATGACTACTGGAAAAACCATAGCTTTGATTATATGGACCTTTGTCAGCTAAGTGATGTCTCTGCTTTTTAATATGCTGTCTAGGTTTGTCATAGCTTTTCTTCCAAGGAGCAAACATCGTTTAATTTCGTGGTTGTAGTCACCGTCCACAGTGAATTTGGAGCCCAAGAATATAAAATCCATAATCCGTATTTCTAGTTCCTCTTGATAACTGGAATGTCCAGGCACATGAATGGCACCCGCCAAGAGTGATAATCACCAGGACCTGTGAAAGGATGCTTCTTGCAGAAAGGCAAGCTCATTGCAGGTCTCACAGCCCCTGCTCTCAGCCTGCACGGGCACCATGCAGGCCACCTCCCTCAGGCATATTCACCACCAGTTCCTGTTCCCACTGCCATTCAGACGTCCAGGCTCCTGCTCCCTGAAGTGTGATCTCCTGGCCAGCACCTGGGAGCAGTGCAAGATGAGGAAGCTCAGGCCCCAGCACAGACTTCCTGGATCAGAATCTACAGTTTAACAAGGTTCCCTGAGTGATCCACGGGCACACTAAAGTTTGAGAAGCCCTCAGCTAGGAAGAGGGTGGCAACCTGTGGCCTGCGAGCCAAATCCAGCCAGCTGCCTATTTTGTCAGTTAAGTTTTATTGGAACACAGCCACGCCCATTTGTTTATATGGTCTCTATGGTGAGTAGTTGCAGCAAGCCCTCAAAGCCTGAGATATGTACTGTCTGGCTCTTTACAGAAAGATGGCCAACTCCTGCTCTAGAAGAATGCCTTTTCAAAAAAAAAAAAAAAAGGCAAAATATATTTCTAAAAGAATATCTTATTATGGGTTCAAATTGGACATTCCGAGTGCTATAAATGCCACAGAGGGAGTAACTGTTCAGGAACATTTCTTCATACAAACTGCTAGTTTCACCTTCTCTGGTTTCTCTTGATTTGGGGTTCTGAGTTCTCAGTCCTTAGTGAGACCACAAAACTGTGTCCCTAACGCTGGCAGAGGAGCCTCTTCCATTTGGATCTCCTGTCTCTTCTTTGTCTCTCTCTCTCAGCCTTCCAGGCATTTATCCCCTTTTTCATCTCTTCTCCAGGACTTGCTGCTTCTTTTTTTGCCTGTTACACCTTCAGCTAGGCCAGGTTTCTTCCTGGATGATTTGGGTAAGTACAGCCCTGGGCCAGTCAGGATGGGGAGGTCAGGCCAGGTTGTCAGTGCAGAACCCATGAGATAAGCAGGCCTTTCACCAAGCCTCAGATTCATAGTTCATCTTCTACACTAGTGCTTTGCTATAAGCATGTCTCTCTTTACCTCATGCCAGCCATGTGTGTACAGACCCCAGAAGACAAAAATAGCAAAGCAGAGACTCACCCTACAACCTGATGAAACCACTGGCCCATGGGAGGCCCTCGCTGCTGGTACCTGGGGGCCTTCCCACCTGAAGCAGCATGTTGTTCTTTTTTTTTTTTTTACTGATCTGGAGGTAGAAAACTCTGTGAAATACTGCAAAGTAAAATTGTTTTAGAGCCAAAAAAGTGTCTAGAGCCACACAATTTCCATATGTGAGTATGATGAATTTTCAACTGACCAGTCAACAAAGACTCTTCGTCTTCAAAGTGGAATTCAGCATTTCAGAAGGTGTGCCAGCCAGCAAGGTGTTCACCACATGGGGAGCCCACAGTGATGGAAAATTTCAGGTGGGCCTCAGGGCTTGCACAGAGGATCTGGAGGGTTAGGCATGGTCCCAAACCTCCCCTTGGCACCCGACTGAGGGGCATCACACTGGATTGTAGCGTCTGAGCCGGGAGAGACTCCTATGCCTGTCTTTCCACCTTTGTTTCTATTTGAATATGATTCCATCAGGGGAAGACTTCCAGTTCAGTTCAGTTCAGTTGCTCAGTTATATCCGACTCTTTGCAACCCTATGAATCGCAGCACGCCAGGCCTCCTTGTCCATTACCATCTCTCGGAGTTCATTCAAATTCACGTCCATAGAGTCGGTGATGCCATCCAGCCATCTCATCCTCTGTCGTCCCCTTCTCCTCCTGCCCCCAATCCCTCCCAGCATCAGAGTCTTTTCCAATGAGTCAACTCTTTGCAAGACTTCCAGAGATCCAAGCAAATCCTTTGTATTACTGAACCAACAGAGGGTCTCATAGCCCTCTCTGGAACCCTTCACCATCTCTGTCAAGAAATGATTCTTAGAGAACCGAAGTCCCTCTTACTTCTTTCTCTGCTTTCTGTTTGTTCTCTCTTTTCCAAAGAAGCATTGGTTGCTTACTCTCCCCCTGCCTTTTAAAAAACTCTCATTTGTTGATTGCTGTGCTGGATCTTTGTGACTGCACACGCTTTTCTCTAGTCGTGGCGGCTGGGGGCTACTCTCTAGTTCCAGTGCGTGGGCTTCTCTTGTTGCAGAGCATGGGGTCTAGGGCACACAGGCTTCAGTACTTAGAGCACATGGGCTCAGTAGTTGCAGCTCCCAGGCTGGAGAGCACAGGCTCCGTAGTTGTGGTGCTTGGGCTTCGTTGCTCCGCAGCATGTGGAATCCTCCTGGACCAGGGATTGGACCCATGTCTCCTGCGTTGACAGGTGACTTCTTTACCACTCAGCCACCAGCGAAGTCCCCAGTCCCTCTTTTGTCTATAGGGAGAGGATAGCGCCCCTATCCTCTCTGCCAACTCTCTCCAAGTTATAATTGTACTTCCTTCCGTCTTTCCCCATTAGTCTTGTTTTACAGCTCTTAAGTATCACTGTCCTGGAACTGTTTCCAAATTCCCTGCATTCCTACAAACTTCATTCTTATCTTGAGAATTATACAAAAATGTATGAAGTCAACATAGGAATAGGATGGTTGTATAGGTATTAAACTCTATCATGTTACGGATGTGGCCAGGATTTCTTTTGAAGGAAGTGTTCAGAAGTAGTGAAAGTGGGGATCCAGAGCTGGAATTTTCTCACATTTGTTTCTTGGAGTCAGGGCATGTAGGAGATGGTTGACAAAGGCCTACTAAGAATAATGGTAAAGTTAATAATGATGACAGTCATATTGAATGCGTATGATGTACAAGGCTCTGAACTAAGGTTGACACGTAGTATTTCACTCAGTCCTTATAATAACCTTTGGAGAAAGCACCGTTATTATTTCTGTATTCCAAACAAGGAAATTGAAACACATAGAGATTAAGCAACAGGCTCAAAGCCCTCCTGTAGTAATTCCAGATGATCTCACAGAAAGGTTCCCTCTCCGCTATGAAGGATATAGAATTTCCCTGATTGTAAGAGAGACATTGAGAAGCCTGTTCAGGGAAGAGGCAATCTTTTTATTCCCCACTGGACCCCCAGCACCTAGCAGCGTGCCTGGTGCACAGCGGGTGCTCAGCAAATGTATGTGGGGTGAATGGGTAAATAAACTTCACTGCTGGCTTTGAGCGTGGTGTCAGGACTCAGCAGAGACCTGTAACTGAGACCCAGGTGATGACGCATGCTTACAAGAACATAACTGAATTAAGGGGTTATCCCTCCTCCTGAGCAGCAGAGCCACCCAATGAATGCGGAAGGGGCAGCTCCTCTGGGCTCACTGTGGGTGTCCTGAATTGGAACCTACTCAAAGCAGCCTGGGAGTCTGCTTGCTATCAGACCTCTCTAGGTTATCAGCAGGCAGGACTGCCCAGGACTCCTTCACTCTGCTTTGTACCCAGGGAGAGGGACTCTACAGACTGTACTCGTGTGCAGACTACTTCTATGGGCACCTGCCCTCTGACTGCTGACTGGGTGCAGGCTTGGCAGAGTACCAGCAGGGGATCAAGCGAAGGAGAGCATTCGTGCAAGTTGCTCTGACAACAGCTGCTTCCCCTACCAGAGGCCATAGCTCACCAGGCACCCAGTTGTGGCTCCCTCCTGCCCTCACCCCTTTAGCCTTTCTGTTTCTCTGTTGTTATTGCCCTGGGTGACCCTCAGCACCCCTTTTAGTTTCCCCTGGTGGCACCCCTTCCCACACCTTTGAAAACAGTCAAGTGTGCAGTCTGCTTCCTCTTGGGACCCTGACTGGCTATGTGTGACTATGAGGTTAGGCACGCTCTCACACAGTGGGGATGGTACGAAGGGGGCTACCATGGGTTCCTTTCTAGGGAGTTTGCTAATGGGACTATTCTAAGCCCTTTATCCTACTGCTGGGACCCAGAGGCTAACCACTGACAAGATCTATCTGTGTTCCAATTTGCAGTTTTCAACCCAGATCTGACTTATCAGATTTTTGTTCAAAGTAAGCTGGAAAAGTCCTAACACTATTTTTTTTGAATACTGACCTGTACCGTCATGAGCCTGACTTGAAACATTCTACTGAAATGAAAACCTTTCTCTTGCGAGGTTTTCATGTCCAGGTTATTGAAAAGCCACTCTGCCCGAGGTTCCTTCGTTCACTCACTCCCTGCATCCTGGAAGGTTGGGGTTGTGGGTGAACGTAGATGAGCCTTATAGGAATGAACATGGGGAGAGAGGGCCAGCATTCCCTCCAGGAGGTGAAACTCAGGCTTCAGTCACTTTCCCCAAAACCTCAAAGTGAAAACTGCTCACAGCCCCAGGCTTTGCCTGTTTTCTGCCCAAACTCAGTAAATCAGCCAGTTTGCATACCACCCAGACCAGCATCTGCTGAAACAGGGTCAGGTCCTGAAGAAACCCAGGCTGAGAAAGCCCCCTCCAAACCCAGTCTAGAGTTTTCGAACCTTGGCCAACCTTCCCCAAGCGTTTGGCCCAACACACAGGCCTGGGCCCAGTTTAGGGTTTCAGAGTGGCAGTTTCAAAGCCGTCTCATTATTACTGATGACCAGGGCTTGCCGAGAGCAATAGTGTTTTATAGCCCACTGAGCAGAGGGCCCCAGGAACTGTGGGGGATACACTGCCTCTGAACTTGCACAAGAACTGTTCACAAAGGGGGTGGAGACCACATGCTTAGCTGAAGCTGCTCCAAGTAAAGGTTGCATAAAGCAGACAACCAACTCTTAGGCTCCCACACAGCAGCCCAGACAAACAGCGGTATCCAGCTGTGGCCTCTGACCTGGTCTGTGGGCCTCTCGACTGCAGGGAAAGCAGAGGGAAGCTGTAGGCAACTGCATGGTTTCGAAGGCAGGTTTTGGTCCTTCCGGACGTCATCAGGCGCCCTTAGGATTACTGTTGCTCCAAATTCAATGATGCTTCTACTCGTCCCTGGGCCATCTTGCTTAGATGTAGGCCTGAACTCTCATTCTTTACCAAAGTCGATTTCTTCCCTGTCACCACTCACCCTCCGCTGTCCTGGCCCAGTGGAAGTCCTGAGAAAAACTGGAGTGTGAGTTTCAGGGAGCGGAAGGAATAATATTTATTGCTGCCAGACTGTTTTCATCCTTTGAGTTTCACCTTTACTCTTCATAGCCATCTTAGGAAGCAGCAGGCACGACCATTCTCATTCTCATAGCTAAGGCTGACACACGGGTTTTTAGGCAGTCACATAGCTGGGGGCCTCCCTGGTGGCTTAGATGGTATGTCTAAGAAGTATGGAGCCAGCTTTGCTCTGTTCGCTTCATGGCAGATTCTAGGGTGAAGCACTGGGCAATCTGTGTTTCCCCCAGGGCTGTTCTTGGGAACTGTTTATGCAACTTGTGTTATCACACAAACTCCCTTGACAGAATCTCTAATACAGGTCCTCCGGTTGGCAACAGGGTGTCAGTCTTGGCCGTGGACCTCAGATCCGTGGTGGCAGAATCTGTGGGTGTCTCCCAGAGGAAGGCGATGGAGGCAGCAAGGACCAAGGTGACCTCCCACCCTTCCTTTCTGTATGAGATTGTCTGTTCCTTGAAAAGTCAAACAGGACTTGATCATGGTGGGCTGGCCCTCAGGGTCCCCCACACCAGCCTTTGTGGCACGTGGCACCTCCCTCAGCATCAGATTTAAAGGCGAAACTGAGCTTAAAAGACATTGCTTGTGCCTTCTGGCTTTACCGTGTTCTGCCTGCCTCTCCCTCTTTCCATCATTGCTGACCTGGGGACAGTTTGGACAATGGACTCTGGAGCCACCTGTCTGTTACTTACCAGCTGTGTATCTTAGCTCGAGATACTTAAAGTCTCTGTTCTCAGTTTCCTTACTTGAAAAACAGGAATCATAATCATAACAATACCTACCTTGTAAAAAACTGTTGTGAATCGTTATACGTAAAGCACTTGGAACAAAATCTAGCATATGGTAAGCCCTTTCTAATAATAGTAATAATACTATTATTCATTTTTACACATCATTGCAAACTCTGGAGTCCCAGGCACTGAGGAGATCAAAATAAATTAGCAGCTGTCCTCGCCCTCAGGAAGCACATGGTCAAGGAGGGGAGGCAGAGAAGTAAACACAGACAGGCAGTGATGCAGTCCGAGTACCGTGGAAGCCTCAGTACAGAGCCCCATGGAGGGCCACGGTGGGAGAGGTGGTTACCCTGCAGACCTCCCTTGCTCACTGTTTCATCCCCTGCCCCAGGTATAGCCGCTAGTCCAGGGTCAGCATTCTACTGGACTGAAAAAGTCAGGACCTGAGCTTGAAGAGGAGCTTACCAGAGAGGGAAGTTTGAACTGACTCAGGGTTTTCTAGGGAAGCAAAGGGGAAGAGGTGAGAAACAGCCATGAGCAAATGTGCCCTAGCATGAAACAGCCTGGAACTTTCTGACAACTTCAAGTTCAGTGTGGCTGACCCTCAGGGGGTGGGGGTGGGGGGAGGGCAATGTGAGTAACAAGATCGAAGTAAGAAAACCAGTTAATAAACTTAGTGTTAATACTGAGGAGAGCGAATGAGGACCCAGATTAAACCAGGTCCGAGAGGAGAGCTGGAAAGGCTGGCTGGGGGACTGTGGAGGAGGTAACCCTGGTGGTAAGCTGGGAGTGCAGTCAGCCCAAGGAGGCCAGCCCTGATATCTCGGAGCTCAAGGGGACAACATGCAGACGAGAACCACTGGGACCCTCGTCTACATGGATGAAAAGTTTCTGCTCAGATGGAGCAGCACTTTCTGTTCAACTAGTAACTTTGCAAGACACTCAGTTTTTTTATCAGGTATTTTCTCTGAGGAAAAGAAGTCATGTTATTCCATGTTTAGAAACAGGACGAATGTGCAGTCAGATCTTCCCAGGTGGCTCAGTGGTAAAGAATCCTCCTGCCAATGCAAGAGACCTGGTTTTGATCCCTGGGTCAGGAAGGTTCCCTGAAGGAGGAAATGGCCACCCACTCCAGGATTCTTGCCTGGAGGATCCCATAGACAGAGGAGTCTGGCGGGCTACAGTCCGTGGGGTCGCAAAGAGTCTGACACCACTGAAGTGACTTAGCACCAAGAGGGTTCACAGTCAGGGTTCCATGAGTGCTCTCTGGCCCCAGGACTGCCTCTCGCTTTCTGACCCAAGGCGCCCCCTACTGGAGGTGTGAAAAACACCCATGGCTGCAGGTCAAACAGGACAGCCCCATGAAATCAATCAGATGTCAGATGNCCCAGTGGAAGTCCTGAGAAAAACTGGAGTGTGAGTTTCAGGGAGCGGAAGGAATAATATTTATTGCTGCCAGACTGTTTTCATCCTTTGAGTTTCACCTTTACTCTTCATAGCCATCTTAGGAAGCAGCAGGCACGACCATTCTCATTCTCATAGCTAAGGCTGACACACGGGTTTTTAGGCAGTCACATAGCTGGGGGCCTCCCTGGTGGCTTAGATGGTATGTCTAAGAAGTATGGAGCCAGCTTTGCTCTGTTCGCTTCATGGCAGATTCTAGGGTGAAGCACTGGGCAATCTGTGTTTCCCCCAGGGCTGTTCTTGGGAACTGTTTATGCAACTTGTGTTATCACACAAACTCCCTTGACAGAATCTCTAATACAGGTCCTCCGGTTGGCAACAGGGTGTCAGTCTTGGCCGTGGACCTCAGATCCGTGGTGGCAGAATCTGTGGGTGTCTCCCAGAGGAAGGCGATGGAGGCAGCAAGGACCAAGGTGACCTCCCACCCTTCCTTTCTGTATGAGATTGTCTGTTCCTTGAAAAGTCAAACAGGACTTGATCATGGTGGGCTGGCCCTCAGGGTCCCCCACACCAGCCTTTGTGGCACGTGGCACCTCCCTCAGCATCAGATTTAAAGGCGAAACTGAGCTTAAAAGACATTGCTTGTGCCTTCTGGCTTTACCGTGTTCTGCCTGCCTCTCCCTCTTTCCATCATTGCTGACCTGGGGACAGTTTGGACAATGGACTCTGGAGCCACCTGTCTGTTACTTACCAGCTGTGTATCTTAGCTCGAGATACTTAAAGTCTCTGTTCTCAGTTTCCTTACTTGAAAAACAGGAATCATAATCATAACAATACCTACCTTGTAAAAAACTGTTGTGAATCGTTATACGTAAAGCACTTGGAACAAAATCTAGCATATGGTAAGCCCTTTCTAATAATAGTAATAATACTATTATTCATTTTTACACATCATTGCAAACTCTGGAGTCCCAGGCACTGAGGAGATCAAAATAAATTAGCAGCTGTCCTCGCCCTCAGGAAGCACATGGTCAAGGAGGGGAGGCAGAGAAGTAAACACAGACAGGCAGTGATGCAGTCCGAGTACCGTGGAAGCCTCAGTACAGAGCCCCATGGAGGGCCACGGTGGGAGAGGTGGTTACCCTGCAGACCTCCCTTGCTCACTGTTTCATCCCCTGCCCCAGGTATAGCCGCTAGTCCAGGGTCAGCATTCTACTGGACTGAAAAAGTCAGGACCTGAGCTTGAAGAGGAGCTTACCAGAGAGGGAAGTTTGAACTGACTCAGGGTTTTCTAGGGGAACAAAGGGGAAGAGGTGAGAAACAGCCATGAGCAAATGTGCCCTAGCATGAAACAGCCTGGAACTTTCTGACAACTTCAAGTTCAGTGTGGCTGACCCTCAGGGGGTGGGGGTGGGGGGAGGGCAATGTGAGTAACAAGATCGAAGTAAGAAAACCAGTTAATAAACTTAGTGTTAATACTGAGGAGAGCGAATGAGGACCCAGATTAAACCAGGTCCGAGAGGAGAGCTGGAAAGGCTGGCTGGGGGACTGTGGAGGAGGTAACCCTGGTGGTAAGCTGGGAGTGCAGTCAGCCCAAGGAGGCCAGCCCTGATATCTCGGAGCTCAAGGGGACAACATGCAGACGAGAACCACTGGGACCCTCGTCTACATGGATGAAAAGTTTCTGCTCAGATGGAGCAGCACTTTCTGTTCAACTAGTAACTTTGCAAGACACTCAGTTTTTTTATCAGGTATTTTCTCTGAGGAAAAGAAGTCATGTTATTCCATGTTTAGAAACAGGACGAATGTGCAGTCAGATCTTCCCAGGTGGCTCAGTGGTAAAGAATCCTCCTGCCAATGCAAGAGACCTGGTTTTGATCCCTGGGTCAGGAAGGTTCCCTGAAGGAGGAAATGGCCACCCACTCCAGGATTCTTGCCTGGAGGATCCCATAGACAGAGGAGTCTGGCGGGCTACAGTCCGTGGGGTCGCAAAGAGTCTGACACCACTGAAGTGACTTAGCACCAAGAGGGTTCACAGTCAGGGTTCCATGAGTGCTCTCTGGCCCCAGGACTGCCTCTCGCTTTCTGACCCAAGGCGCCCCCTACTGGAGGTGTGAAAAACACCCATGGCTGCAGGTCAAACAGGACAGCCCCATGAAATCAATCAGATGTCAGATGTAACCAAGATCTCAGAATCTGTGCTTTTGTAAACTCCTCCTCAGGTGTGAGAAATGGCTCAGGATTTAAAAAACAAACCTGTACATTCACAGCATTGCTACTGTTGTGCTGCAGGAGGCAAAGGGGATGTGGCTGCATGGCCTATTTGGAGTCACCCGCCAGTGAGTTACTCTACCCCAAACCAACAGCATCCATGCCAAGAGATACCTAGGGAGCAGACAGCCTGCACACAGAGCACGCCTCAGCCCCACCTCAAGGGAAACATCTTGTCCTCAGAGTAGCAAACATCTCTTGTCTCTGTCATTTAAATGGTGAATTCCCTCCCTCAAAAAATGAGAGTGAAAACGTATCTCAGGGTGTCAGCATCTATCATCACAAATGAACAATAGGGGAGAGTACCGAGTACTAGCAAGTTCGTTTTGTCCACTTTCATTTGGTTATTAATTTTTAATTCATAAAGCAGTTCACCATTATAACAATTTTAAATAATCCATTAAATTGTTCTGGGCACTGATGGCATTAGAATATTTTTAAAGTAAATTTATTACTGACAGCCATTAAATTGTGTTGGTAGTCTTTTGATCATATGCCATCCATTCAATACACTTGTCTGAGATGCCTTTCAACAAGTGCGTATTGTCAAGGTTGCCTGTCTTTCTGATCCTATATGTCAAAATATACTAACATTTGTTTAAAGTACAGTAATGAGACAGACAGCTGAGTTTACCTTACTTTATGCAGTATGTATACTCCTTAAAAGTTGCACCTAAGTGGCATTTTTTTGTAAGTTTTCTCATACTTTAGTATTCTAGCTAGGAGAATTCCATGGACAGAGGAGCCTGGCAGACTACAGTCCATGGAGTCACAAAGAGTCGGACACAACTGAGCAGCTAACAACATTTTCACTTTTTTATGTTCTTTTAGAAAATAAAAAATATCAATAATAAACTTTTTTTCATACATAAATTGAGATTCCCCATGTCCAGTGTGCTTAAACTGAAGTATACCTAAGAATCATTTTAAAAATTATATTAACACTGAATGTATGTATGTGTATTTAGCCTTCATTCAATACATATTTACTGAGTACCTACTGTGTGCCAGACACTGCTCTAAGAAGCTGGGAATTCAGCAAACAAGCTAATGTCCCTTCCCTTGCAGAGATGATATTCCAGGGGGACAGTCATACTAGCCAAGTAAATAATTGTGTAATGTAATTTCAGCAGCAGCAAAACTGCTATGAAGACAAATAATGCAGGAAAAAGAGAACAGTGGTGGAGAGAGTATCTTAGGCATTGTGTTCATTTTCCATTGCTGTCTAACGAATTACCATGACCTCTGTGGCCTAAAGCAACACAAATATATCATCTCATATTTTCCATGGTCAGGAAGCAAGGGAGTGTTAGTTGGGTTCTCTGCCTAGGTCTCAAGGCTGTAGGCAAAGGGTCAGCCAGGGCTGGGTTGCATCTGAGGCTTGGGGTCCTCTTCCAAGCTCCTGTGTTTGTTGGCAGAGTTTAATTCCTTGCAGCTGTAGAAATCATGGAGGCAAAAGGAGAAGGCCTGTGACTGCTCATCTGGTTAGGTCAGATCCACCCAGGATAATCTCCACTTGATTAACTCAAAGTCAAATGATTAGTAACCTAATCGTGACAGTTATATCCTATTAAACTACAGGTTCCCAGTGCACAGGAACATTTTCCCAGTAGGGAGATCTTGGAGGCCACCTTAGAATGTTGCTTATTACAGAGTGGTCAGGGGAGAACTTTTCATGGAGGTTACATTTGAGCAAAGACATGGGAAAAAAATCAGAGAACAAAATCATATTGGCATGTGCAAAGGCCCTGTGGCAGGAATTGGTGTTTTCAAGGATTGCAGAAAGGCCAGTGGAGTTGGAGGTTAGTGAATGAGGGGAAACATGGTATGAGGTCAAAGAGGGAAGCAGGGCACAGATCATGGAGAGCCTTGCAGGTGAGGATTCTGGAGGTTTCTGGGTTGGAAGTGATTTATGATCTGATTTATATTTTTAAAGCCCTCTCTGACTTCTTTATGAAGGAATTGTAGGGAATTGTAGAATAGAAAAAGAGAGACTATTTTTAAAACTTTGGCTGAAGTCCAAGTGCAAGGAAGGTGGTTTGAACTAAGGTGGCAGCTGTTGGTTAGAGAAAAGGAATTCAAGGTGGGTTTTGGAGGTAAAATCAATTAGATGTACTGAAAATGTAATGATTTAAAAGCATATACGTTGGGTCCAAGCTTCCTGGGTTCAAATTCTCACGCTGCCACACACCAGCCATGGGAACTTGGACAAATTATTTAATTTCTCTGTGTCTTGGTGTCCTTGTAGGAAAAACGGGATTTATAATACCACCTACCTTGTGGGGGTTTGTGAGTATTTGGTGAAATAATTCTGATAATAATGGACGTATGAATGTCATTTACGTGTATATAAATGGTGGCTGTTATTATATTTATTGATGATAGATGTGGAATTTGAGAGAAAAAGATATCACGAGTGTTTTCAAGGCTCTTATTCTTAGTAACTGGAAGAAGAGTGGAATGGAAAAGACTGAAGGCTGCACCCTGTCAGCTTGTCTAATATTTAAGTGATTAGAATACAGTTACACAGTGGATGCATTTGCCACTGACTAGCAGTGAGAAGTTGGATAATAATTAATGTGACCCCACGAACCTCAGTTTCCTCATCTGAAAAAATAAATAGGGTTAATAATAGTCATTGAGTTAGACAAGGCTGTGATCCATGTGATCAGTTTGGTTAGTTTTCTGTGATTGTGGTTTTCATTCTGTCTGCCCTCTGATGGATAAGGATAAGAGCCTTGTGGAAGCTTCCTGATGGGAGGGACTGACTGTGGGGAAAACTGGGTCTTGCTCTGGTGGGCAAGATCATGCCCAGTAAATCTTTAATCCAATTTTCTGCTGATGGGTGGGGCTGCGTTCCCTCCCTATAGTCTGGCCTGAGGCCAAACTATGGTAGAGGTAATGAGAACCTCCTTCAAAAGGACTTATACACTATACACTCTGCCAGCATTCAGGGGCTCCCAGGTCTGCTGTAGTCAGAGCCCTGACCCTGCAGCAGGCCACTGTCAACCCACACCTCCACCGGAGGCTCCAGGCTACTCACAGGCAAGTATGGATCAGTTTCTTGTGTGGTCACTGCTCCTTTCTCCTGGGTCCTGATGTGAACAAGTTTTGTTATGCCCTCCAAGAGTCTGTTTCCCAGTCCTGTGGAAGTTTTGCAAAGAAATCCCACTGGCCTGCAAAGTGAAATTCCCTGGGGCTTTTCAGTTCCTTTGCCAGATCCCCAGGTTGGGGAATCTGTTGTGGGCGCTAGAACTTTTGCAACAATGCAAGAACTTCTTTGATATAATTGTTCTCCAGCTTGTGGGTTGTCCAGTTGGTGGCTCTTTGGTGGGGCTAATACTGACCTCCTCCAAGAAGACTTGTCCCATTGAAGAACCTAAGCCACCCCATTTTGTTAAAAAAGACTCCATTTTAGAGTTCTGAGGAAAGAGTCTTTGGAAATCCCCTGACCTCACCCCACCACCTGCGAGCCATTACGTTCAGGACTTAGGACCTGCCCAGGAAATTCGAATTAAGCCCGGGAAACGGGAACCAGTCAGAACTCGTGGCCAGCCCGGGAAATGAAAACCAGTTAGAATCCAACACCTAACCCTTCCACAGAAGATAACCAATTAGACGTCTCCCAACCCGGAAACTCCCATTTTTCGAATTTTCATGTGAGAATACCCTATATAAGCAATGAAACCTAGAGTTTGAGGCTCCTCCCTATAGTCACTGCATTGGTAACAGTGGGAGCCCCAGCTCGAGCTTGGTAATAAAAACTCTCTTGCTTTTGCATTGGATATCGGCTCCCTGGTGGTCACTGGGAGATTTCGCAACTTGGGCATAACACCATATGCTGTGCCTCCAAGGTCTGCTACAGCCAGAACCACCTTCTCCGTGGCAGACCATTACTGACCTGTGCCCTGTGCCTCTGCAGGAGACACTCAAACACTCAAAGTCAGGTCTGTCAGGCTCTTGTGGAGGTAACTGATCCTTTCCCTGGGCCCTGGCATACACAAGGTTTTGTTTGCGCCCTCCAAGCATCTCTGGCAGGTACAAGGTTTGATTCTAAACACGATTGCACCCCTCCTACTGTCTTATTGGTGCTTCTCCTTTGCACTTGGATGTGGGGCTTCAAAAACAAGACTGGAAGCTGACTGTGGATCAGATCATGGACTCCTTATTGCAAAATTCAGCCTTAAGATGAAGAAAGTAGGGAAAATCACTAGGCCATTCAGGTATTACCTAAATCAAAACCTCTTATGATTATTCAGTGGAAGTGACAAATAGCTCCAATACTTTGGCCACCTGATTGGAAGAGCTGACTCATTAGAAAAGATCCTGATGCTGGGAAGACTGAAGGCAGGAGGAGAAGGGGACTACAGAGGATGAAATAGTTGGATGGCATCACCAACTCAATGGATATGAGTTTGGGCAAGCTCTGGGAGATGCTGAAGGAGAGGGAAGCCTGGTGTGCTACAGTCTGTGGGGTCGCAAAGAGTCAGACACGATTGAGCGACTGAACAGGAACAAAAGTGATATTCATCTTCCAGAATAGAATGAGGTAGCCCCCAGCACACCGTAGGGCAGAAGGAAATGTGAGGATCTCCTGCTTCAAGAAGGCAGTGGACTATAGGGCAGTTCTTGTGTTTCTTCACAACTGTTGAAATAGCTGTCTCCTTTATATTCACTTAGCCAGGGATTTTGCAGTGTTTTTGGCTCTCACTTAAAAAGCCTGAGATCACTGCAGGGACTGTCACTGAAAAGGTACGAGGCAGAAAGAGCTTTTGGCTTCCACTATCATTGGGGCTAGCTGAAATCTAGCTACAACCTCTCTGAAAGCAGACATCATGGACTCTCTCCACAGGGTGTTGTTAAGAAGCCCTCATCTCCTGATCACTCTGGGACCCTGCAGGCAGTGTTGGGACCCTTACAAACGTGCACAACCTTATACACTCTGCAGCAGCTGCGTGGTGCAGGAGCAGCTGAGAGGACCTACCCCACATCCAAGGTCAGGAGCAGTGGCTGTGCTTTGCTGGAGCAGCCCTGAAGAGATACTCCACGTCCAAGGTAAGGGAAACCCAAGTAAGACGGTAGGCACTGAGAGAGGGCATCAGAGGGCAGACAGACTGAAACCACAATCACNAGGACTGATGCTGTAGCTGAAACTCCAATACTTTGGCCACCTCATGCGAAGAGTTGACTCACTGGAAAAGACCCTGATGCTGGGAGGGATTGGGTGCGGGAGGAGAAGGGGACAACAGAGGATGAGATGGTTGGATGGCATCATCGACTCAATGGACATGAGTTTGGGTAGGCTCCGGGAGTTTGTGATGGACAGGGAGGCCAGGCGTACTGCGGTTCATGGGGTTGCAAAGAGTCAGAGACGACTGAGTGACTGAACTGGACTTATCCACTCTAGAAAACAGGAAATAACAGCTAGACCTGAAGAATCCAGAATGCACTTACCCTCTTTCTGCTGACCTATTTTGGCCATTGCTAATTCTTGAGATAAAATATTCATTTCTCCTTACTAGTCCTGGGATAAAGTGGTTCTTCTAGAACATAAGAACAGGAAAGAACCCTGGATTCACTGAGTGGGGTTCTCCCATTGCTCGTTCATGATCTCAGCATTCTGAAAGCAGCTGGGGTCTCAAAGAGTGGGACACGACTGAGCACCTCCCCTGCCCTCTTAGACAAAGTCAAGATTTCTCGTTGTGTCCTCAGGGCTCCCTGTAATATGTCTTCGTGGTCACAGGTCATCATTACCGCTTAGATTAAGGTCTGCGTTACCACCTGAACTATAAACTTTGTGGGGACAAAGACAGTCTCAACTTTGTTCACCACAAACATCACCAGCCTGTCATAGACAGTCAGTCAGCTGATGCAGCTTTGCATCCGAACACCAGCTGTTTGCCAGGGCCTGTGCACTGGGAATGTGGTGGTCTGCAAGATAGACTCCTTCTCTTTAAAGGGTCTATAGACAATGTAGTTGTTAACACTCCTGCCAGTGGCCAGCTGGGATGGAATGCTAGAAGAAAGGCTTAGATGTTATCCCTGATGTTTGAGAGGTTTGGGGGAAGTAGGAGGAGTATTATATAGCACGGATCCAATGCTCTCTAACAACACTGAAGATGAGCACTGTTGTGTTCCTATTTTACCAGTAAGAAATCTGATGCACCAGGAGGTTAGCTAATATCCTGGTGAGAATGTGGAACTGTGGTAAGACCATGACATGAATCTCGGCCAGGGACAGAGCTGCAGGGCAGATGCGTGGGAATACAGGTGCACAGGTCCCCGTGCTCAGGAGGACCAGTGCTGGGCTTAATGCTCTACAGTCCCCACTGTGGGGTTCCTAGCAATTGTCTTTGAACTTGGGTGTGTAAGTGAAGTCTGACAGGACAATAGAGCAGGTACGTGAGGAGATGCGCGTGATCTATCTGCCAGGCCTTCTCCCTCTATTTACATATAGCATTTGGGATGCCCTGTGGCATAGAATTTCAGAGGTGCCATCCTATGTGAGGGTCAGGGAGACTCCAAGTGAGTACAGGGTAAGCGTGTTATGTCTACGGCTGAATAAACGAGAGTGCTGACAGCCCTAAGGACCTGCATCATTTTCATTTGAACCAGAACTTACTTCTAACACAGGAAGGGAATAACAGCATTTTAAGAAGCAAACAGTCAGTGAACCCTAGCATATCCTTTCTTACTCTTGCTGCTTCCCATACACTGAGAATGATGCCTTAGAAGGAGAGAGAGAGGGAAGTCGGTCCACATTTGGTTTTCTTCTCAGTCCTTCCACACTCAGCAGTGAGCCAGACACAGAGTGTTGCTAGAATGCACACAGATCCAGCAAATGAAATTTGTGGCGTGTATCTGCGGTTCTAGCAACAGTGAACTACATGTGTGAGCTATGAAAAAGGAACGTGTCATTTTGATGATTCTTCATGAGTTAAATGCTATTATGTTTACATTTAAAATTCCATGACATAAATGGTAAAAGGGATGCTAATAATTTAAGATTTTAATTTAAAGGGGGCTTCCCTGGTGGCTTAGAGGTTAAAGCATCTGCCTGCAATGCGGGAGACCTGGGTTCAATCACTGGGTCAGGAAGATCCCCTGGAGAAGGAAATGGCAACCCACTCCAGTATTCTTGCCTGGAGAATCCCATGGACGGAGGAGCCTGGTGGGCTACAGTCCACGGGATCGCAAAAAGTCGAACGTGACTGAACAACTTCAATTTCACTTTACCTTTAGTAGCTTTGTTTCCTGCTTTTTAAGCACGAGACCCTGCATTTTCATTTGGCACTGGGCCCCCCAAATATAGGTGGTCTTGGAAGGGAAGTACTCTAGCCGGCACTATTCAGTGCTACACATTCCTAAGACAAGTTCCATTCTCGTAACTATAGTGTGTGGCTTGATAAGAAGGGTCGTGTAACCACCATTGTCACATGTACACTGCCAGGGCAGGGCAAGACTGTCATTGTGACCTAGGTAGAACCAGTCTGGGAGGAGCCAGTGAGCAGAGCTGGAGGTTGGTTGATCAGCAGACACCAGCTGCTTTCACCTTGAAGCCTCTCATGGAGACTGCATCCTATCCAGCGTTTAGTGGAGGAAAAGTGACTGCCTGTCACATCCAAAGAATGGAGATGAGAGTGCTGCCCAGAAGGTTACAGAAGGCTGACAAGACACCAGATCCTTAGCACCACTGAGTCAAAATCTTCCATCTAGAAACCCCAGCGAGTCTGTGATGATTACCCAGCCAAACCCACCAGTTGAAAAGTTCATGTGAACTTTGGGGTTTTATTGCAAAACCTATAATCAGGCCAGGTTTCAGGTTCCATAACAAAGTGCTTCCCAGCCTGGTGACCGCAAGCCAGACTGACATTTGTGAGTGCATTTCCATGGAAAAAAGAAGGTGCTGCTTAATTGCATTAGGAGAATTATACCACAGTCCATGGGGGAACATTGACAGGCTTTGACAAGCATGAGGAAAACGTACTCTTTTCTGCGCCATGTCCATTTTCTTTGGGGTCATGGCCATTACCATGGAGATGATATGCAAAGAAGACTAGAATTTATTCCCCTAATGAAANATAACTATAGTGTGTGGCTTGATAAGAAGGGTCGTGTAACCACCATTGTCACATGTACACTGCCAGGGCAGGGCAAGACTGTCATTGTGACCTAGGTAGAACCAGTCTGGGAGGAGCCAGTGAGCAGAGCTGGAGGTTGGTTGATCAGCAGACACCAGCTGCTTTCACCTTGAAGCCTCTCATGGAGACTGCATCCTATCCAGCGTTTAGTGGAGGAAAAGTGACTGCCTGTCACATCCAAAGAATGGAGATGAGAGTGCTGCCCAGAAGGTTACAGAAGGCTGACAAGACACCAGATCCTTAGCACCACTGAGTCAAAATCTTCCATCTAGAAACCCCAGCGAGTCTGTGATGATTACCCAGCCAAACCCACCAGTTGAAAAGTTCATGTGAACTTTGGGGTTTTATTGCAAAACCTATAATCAGGCCAGGTTTCAGGTTCCATAACAAAGTGCTTCCCAGCCTGGTGACCGCAAGCCAGACTGACATTTGTGAGTGCATTTCCATGGAAAAAAGAAGGTGCTGCTTAATTGCATTAGGAGAATTATACCACAGTCCATGGGGGAACATTGACAGGCTTTGACAAGCATGAGGAAAACGTACTCTTTTCTGCGCCATGTCCATTTTCTTTGGGGTCATGGCCATTACCATGGAGATGATATGCAAAGAAGACTAGAATTTATTCCCCTAATGAAAACCAAGTTGGCTGTTCTTTCTTAGTAATAATCACAGCAACCACCCAGTATATTGCTACCAAACCATCCTACTTCCTTCTAGTCATGAGGAGTGTAATTCCGTTCTGCACAAGTCTATTATTGTAACTTATGAGTTTCCCAGAGGGATGGGCATGCTAAGCATGGGGGAAAAATCTAGGGTTATAGGGAGGGAGCAGAGAGAGAGATAACATTGATGATTCAGTGTTGTTTGTTAACCAGGAAAGTATAGAAAGCATGTGAAATAAAATCCTTCAAAGACAATTTTTCAGAGTACATACGACTCTAGGGAAAGTGTTTTAGGAAGGAAGTCGAAAATTATGGATGTTTCAAACAGGAAAATTGTATAAATGGACATTTCCTAAAAGAGAAGTGTGTAACTATGCTCCCTGAAAGCTCAAAATCGTATTTCTGTAGCAAGGATAATATTTTGCAAATATTACACTCTTCTAACTTTTGGGTTTTCTCTTAAATCACCTTCCCCTGCTGTCTTCCACCTCCAAGGCTGAGGCTTGGGGCTTCTGGCCCCAGGGATACTGCCTAGAACAAAGAGACCATTGATCAGTTTGAATCTCAAAGCTGACTTTCTTGACCTCCTAAGCAAGAAAATCATCCTCAAAGCCAGGCATTGTCGAGAAGGAAAGAGATTTTCTAAATTCCTTTAGCTGCCATTACTCTATCAAGAGCCAGGCCTGGTGGAATAGGCCCTAAAGAGATTTACTCCACACCACCGTGATGGGCTATACAGGAGTGGGAAGCTGGCTGCTCTGAGCCAGAGAGGTCGGACAAAGAAGGCAAAGGGGGCAGGCAGACATGGGAACCAGCGGTGTCCTGGACTCTTCTCTCCGGTCCTAAGTCCTGGACCTGGGGGCCTTGGTAGAAAGACCGAGGGAAAGGCTGAGAACATCAGAAGGACTGTGACTCACTTCTTGTCATGCTTCTTGGGGGATTCTTCGGGGTGGCTGTGAGCCTCAAGAAGTCCCCTGTGTGGTCACCTCTGACAGGATACGAGACCATGAGACACAATGGAAGCAGAAGGGAACCAGGCCTGTGCGCCTCAGCTGATGCTCCAGGTTCCTTGCGCTCTGTGTTGTCACGTGGAGGATCCAGGGTATAGTGATGAGAAGGTGGGAGGGATAAAGCAAGGATCAGCATGAAAAGGCCATACCAGGCCCCGAGAGCAGGAAGAATGGCCGGAAATGGGTACCGTCTATCACCCCAGAAGGCCAGGTAGACGCTGATCCCAGTACAGGGAGCAGGCCAGCTCTGCCACTTTGCAACAAAGACCAGCAAGGGTCTAGAGGATCCCACCTGGTCCCCTCTCTCCCCTCCCACCAAATTACACAGAAACCTCTTTAGCCACCCTTTAAGCCACCTTGAGATGGAGAAAGAGTCGGAGAGAGGACAAGAAGTCTTCTTACATACAGTCCTTTTACATACAGAGGACACTCTATGTAAAGGGAAAATTTAAATCAACCCTAGAAAGGAGTTGAATTTCAAATAAATAAAATATTTAAATGAAAATGAGAAAATTTAAATTGGAAGAGACTCATATTGTTAATTGGCAAGTGGTGGGGAGGGGTGGTTGTCAGAGGAAGATCAGACCAGCTTTGGGAAGTAGAGAGACCATTTGATATTGCGCATCTGAGTGGAGTGTGAGTGAGTTTGCAACGCGGCTACATCTTTATTCCTCCCTCCTCCTTACCATTCTATTGAGCATACACATGTCATCTTCCTTCAAGTCAAAGCAAATTTGCTGTTTGGAAGTGTCCTCTGGGAAGCCTAGGGGCACGAGAAACTTTCTTTAATGTCCCAAAAAGGCAATAGCAATTTGAAGTTTGCAAGATATCCTCCTGAGAAGTCCTCGTTGCTCTCATCACTTGAATTAAAATCAAAGCTGCTGCTGCGAAGACTTGCTGAGCCCCACTGAGCTCCATGTAAAAGTGGAGGTCAGCATTCTTTAGGGTCGGGGGAGGAGAACTTGTTGGGAAGAAGTGGGAGACGTGGAATGAAAAATCATTAAGAGTTTATCTCCCTGTAAAAGTCTCAGTTGAACCCACAATGTGTTGAAGCCAACTAGACAGACTCTGGTCTGCATGTGAGAGAGAAACTAAATTTTGTCATGAGAGGTAGCTAGTAACAGTTAGTGAGCAGAGCTCCATTTTCCATCAGCATCTCTGCTCCCTCCACCCCTGGAGCTGTGCGGGGCAGTGCTTGTGTGGCTGTGTGCATGTAGATATGTGGCCCAGGCAGAGCCCAAGAACTCTTTTAAGGATGCTTAAAAGCTGAAGTTCAAGAGCAGAGCTGAACCTGCGTCAGGAAAATGGTTGCACCTGTTAAGGCATCTCTAAGGTGTTTGACTGTAATTGAATGCCCACTTTATGGTCATGGGCTGCTTTATGAAGGTACCCATCCTGAGAAGCTGCCCTCCGCTGCCTCTGCCAGCCCTCCTTGATGTTCAGCTGTTTCTGAAAATCATTCTGGATACATGGAGCAGGCTGACTTCTTACAAAACACACAAATCTCAGGAAGATTCAACTACAGGTTATAGCTAGACTTGAGCATTGAAGATTAAAGTATGACCTGGTCTGTTTTATTGCTGAACATCAGATGTTCAGCAGCACAGAAACGTTTAGAATAACAGTTCTGCTGCCTTTTACTCATGTGCCACCAAGTTCTGATCAGAGTGTAAATTGATTTTTGTTAAAACAGGGATGTATACTGTTCCATGGAGAAGGAAATGGCAACCCACTCCAGTGTTCTTGCCTGGAGAATCCCAGGGACGGGGGAGCCTGGTAGGCTGCAGTCCTTGGGGTCGCTAAGAGTCAGAAACGACTGAGCGACTTCACTTTCACTTCTCACCTTCATGCATTGGAGAAGGAAATGGCAACCCACTCCAGTGTTCTTGCCTGGAGAATCCCAGGGACGGGGGAGCCTGGTGGGCTGCCATCTCTGGGGTCGCACAGAGTCAGACACAACTGAAGTGACTTAGTAGTAGTAGTATACTATTCCAGTGATGTCTGCCAGACAGATGAGCAGAGCCCCATGCAGGAGTTTGGAAGGGATCACCCGCCTGTGAAAGTGTACAAGGTGAGGCATGACAAGGAGCCAGTGTTCAGGGTAGACTAGTGTTGACTGAAACGTGGGACACCTTCCCTCAGGAGTGTACAACAATGGGTGACCAAGGTGGTGAACACTTCTATTCAAGGTCAACTCAATGCTGAAGGTCAGGCAAGTCAACGGTGAAATAGCAGTAAATGTAACCACCCCATCACTTGAATGCTACTAAATCTCAGATTCAAAGAGCACAGACTGCAAGCCAGGAGCCGGGAGGGAAACCGTTGGTTCAGTGAAATATATTCTTGAGGAAGGAAGTCACAGGTTCCACGTGCTTTGTTGTCTTAGGCTGATGTACATTCATGTGATGGTTAATTTGTGTCAGAGGTGCCCAGATTTACATTGCTCCTGGCTGTGTCTGTGAGAGCCTTGCTGGATGAGCTTAGAATTGCAATCGGTGGACTCTGTAAAGTAGGGTGTGCTCCCCAAAGTGGGTGGTCATCATGGAGTTCATTGAGGATCTGAGTGGGACACAAAGTGAAGGAAGGAGAAATTGGCCCCTCTTTTTCTCCCATCTGCCTGCGTCAGCTGGGACATGATCTTCTCCTGCCCTTGGGATTTATACCATCCATGACCCAGACTGAGAAATACCACCTGCTTTCCTGGGTCTCCAGCTTGCAGGTGACAGATCATGGGACTCGTTGGCCTCCATAAACATGTTAGCCAATTCCTCATGATACATCTCCTTGCAAATTTATATACAGATGGACTCTAGGATATCCATATCTAGCTATAGACTTACAGGCATGTGTCTTATTGGTCCTGTTTCTCTAGAGAATTCTAATATAGTTAATTCACAAACTCTCATCTTTGTGCTATAAAGGGTATCAGAAATCATTCAATCCAATGCATCTATGTTTCCATACACATTAATTGTATGTCCTGTGGACTGTGCTAAAATACAATGTGACCCTGCCTTCAGCGTGCCCTCATTTAAGATGACATTGCATATTTTACATCATAGTATCATAAGTTCTTTAATTGGAAGGGAATAAAAAATCCACCATATCCAGCTCTCCATATTTTATAACAAGATTCCAACCAAAACATTCCCCTCAAGTGGTCCTTCAGCACTTCAACTTCAAACACTTCCAGTGACCAGGAACTCACTACCTCCAAACACAGCCCATCCTAGCCTTGGAATTATAGTTATAAATTATTGAATCACTTTTTGGAATTTTTATGCTTTGTTAAGAAAGCATCAGGACATTAGCTAATTTTTTTAAACTATTCTCTGCAAAATATTATATGTATATGTGCACAGTAAAACATAGAATCAGCTGCTATAGTACTTCTTAATAGGATTAATTAGGGAAATGGATTCCACTTGTGTGTGTTTGCATACACATAAGCACACACATGCACACACAGTGTTACTCCTGTTCTTAAATTGTCATCAAGAATGGTTTATTTATACAAGCATTGGCTGCTCTTCTCTTTGGAAATTATTAACAGACCCAAAAGAGTTTTGTGTTGTTGTTTTTTTAAAGCTCACCAGTTTACCTTGGAGCAGAAAAATTGTAAGTGTAATTTATCATTTTGCCGAAATAAGTAAGCATTGAGGAGGTGAGCACCAATCAGTTGCTTAAGTGAGTTAATAACGGGAACGTCAATATGGGCACCATCCATTCTTTGTCTGGATATCAGTGAACTGAGCCAATTCATGGTCTCTCACTCCAGCATGTACCCAGATCATCAATGCACATGCTTCTAGCCATGTGCAGACCTTCTCTCCATGAGGTATACTGTGGAACAAATGATAGGTCTCTTTGGTGTATTTAAAAGATTCAATACCTTCCTCCCTATTGTATTTCACTGCTGCAAGCACCTTGACTGGAAGACAGGCCATTGGTTTTACATCACATTTTAGGGGACACTGATATATCTGATGAGCAAGTAAGCTGTACGCTGTAAGCCTCCAGATTTCAGAAAGGTTGAGTCGTGGGAACATCCGTTGCAGTTAAGGAAATACAGTTTACTTTCCTGAGCATCAGAGAAATAAAATGCAAGGAATTTCTCCAGCTGAACCACCACAAAGAGGACTGAGTTTAGGTCTGTGTGACATTCCTATCACTTGCCCCATTCCCTCTGGCTGTTCTTCCAGGCCCCCCAGTTCTCGTGAATGTTATGCTTTCACCTCTGTTGGCATCTTCTTCCAGGCACGTTTACTTTTACCACCTTTATTTTGGGCAGCCGGTGCTGAGTTTTTCCCAGCCAACCAAAAGAGGGCCAGCTCTCATCTGAAGGTGTATCATTTGGGTTTCTTTAAGCTCCTAGGCTGATACATCCCGAAAAGCCGTTGTATCAGGAGAGATACAGCCCATGAATTATGGACATAAATAGTATTGGGGGAAGATTGACCTTCACACAGACAGATAAATAAGTGATAACAGTGAGACAAATAAGAGCATGTAGATAAATAAGTGATAATCTCAAGACATTTTTTCTCCCTACATCTGCAACCTGAAAACTTGGGCGTTCTCTGTTCATAGGTCTCCAGAACTCTAGAACAGACCCCTCATTTTGACTCCAGCAGACGGTCCAGCGAAACTGAGACAATGCCCAAGCTTCTTTGCGAACAGTGGCAGAGTATTGGTGCGGAGTGATGGACACACTTTTTCTCATTATGAAAAGGCCACAGGTGGAGGCTAGGGATGGGGTAGAGGGTTTCCCTCTTTCCTTGGAATAAACTTTGCAAAATATTTGCAAATCCTGAGAGGAAGTTAAGAGTGGGTCAGGTGCCCTCCAGGTCACTACTTTTTGCCAGTTTCACTGGCAGTCCCTTGCCCAGCTTTGTTCAGCTAATTGATCCCCCAGACACTTGCGTTCACCACATGCAAATTATAGCAGAAAGGAGCTTTTTTTCCCCATTCTATTTTCCTTTAACATACACTTGAATTATACTCTTCTGACATCAGCTTCCAGCCCCACTGAGGGGTTTCCAACAGCCTAATAACAAACAGATTAGAGGCCAGAAGAGCATGTATTCCTCAAGTCCCTCTCTGCGTCCAGCTGTGAGGCTGCGTGGCCGTTACAGGCCGAGGCGAGCCCGGGCTGCGGCTCCAACTCTGATGTTAAAATGGAAACTCGGTGTGAAGGCCTCGGGGGGATTAGAGAACACTAACTTTGCTGCCCATCAGAAAAGGATAATGTTCCCCGTTCTGTTCCTGCTGGTATCAGTTCCAAGTTGGAAAGCCGCCTCCTCTCCTAATTCAAGCTGGGGCCAGAGTGGAGCAAGCCCTCTCAGATATTGTAAGCCAGTGTGAGCTCAAAAAAGAATTCACCGCTCAAGGCCAAATAGCTTCAAAGCTGATAATCCTCCAGAGTCCGTGTGAGAGTGCTACAACTGTCAATGTCAACTTACACAAGGCATGGTGAGAGAGAAACTTCAATAATGACATCATGGAGGCGAGGGCAGAGGGCAGCCGCTGCACAGGGAAGTGCCGGGGCCCTTCAGATCTTTGAAACCTGCAAGGATTTATCAGGACTAACGTGTCTCCATGTAGTCATTGCGGTCTTAGGCTACTCTGATTAAGGATTTAACGTATTCAAAGGGTTTTGGCAGGAGCAAGATGACACGTCTTCGGGAGCTCTATTGGATTCCATTATCTTCTCCTACAGACACCCTCCCTCCCACCCTGTCCCGTCTCCTCCCAGGCCCCTAGACAGACCTCCTCAAACAAGAGGCTGATCCACTCTGGGGTCTGTACTGGCCCCCATCTCGCCGCCTCCTTTGTTTCGTGCCTGGGTTTGATTGTCAAACAGGCCTGGCCACACTTATGTACTTGAGCGTCAGGATGCAAACCCCAGCAGACGTGAGCAAATTCCTCCAGGATTCCCTGGAGTCTCACATGACTTCCTTAGCCAGCCCTGTGGTGGAAAGAACCCAGGTTCTTGTTAGAATACACCCAGAGATATATATGGTCATGGTCACAGTTCAAAAGAATAAACTTCGCAGCATCCCAGGGGAGGGAGGAGGAGGGCAGGAGAGGAAGGTCAGGGAGGAAACTCCCCCCCACCCCCATCCCCGAGGCCTGTGAGGACAGGGCGGCTCACCTCTGCCACTGGTTGCTGGCCATAAGTGGAGCGCCTGTCTGCCAGGCACAACAGCGACTACAGGAAAGAGGGGGTTTAAGAAGGCTTACTGGGGGAGGGAGATGCCCTGAGGATGTTGGCAGCACAGGAAACCTGAGTGCTTTGCAGCTGCGGCCATGTCTAGTGCCCCCTTTGGAGGACTGTGTGGTCTGATTTACTAGGCCACCCTGGGCCCAGTGTCAGAGGCCCTGGACTGCAGGGGTAAGAGCTCCAGGTCTGAATCACACAGACATGAATGCCAGTTCTGGTCTGACGTGCTATGTGCCCTTGGCAAAAGCCTTTACCTCTATGAACCAGGGTCCTGATCTGAAAAGTGAGGATAATACCTCAGAGAATCAGGGCTATGTGACAATTACATAAAATGATGCGGAGTATCTGGCCCTAGTAAATACTCAGTAAATGCTGGCTGTTATTGTCATCATCATCAAAATCCAAATGGCAGTTTTCCCTACATCTAAAAGAATTTTCCTGGAGAAGGAAATGGCACCCCACTCCAGTATTTCTGCCTGGAAAATCCCATGGACAGAGAAGCCTGGTGGGCTACAGTTCATGCAGTCACAAAGAGTTGGACATGACTTAGCGACTGAGCACAAAGGAATTTAAAATATAAGAACTTGAGAGAAGCATAAAAACACTTCAGAGGGAAGAAATAAAAAACGTCTACAGATGAAACTATACACAGCTTTCCATAATGGTTAATGTCAATATATATCCAGATTGAAAATTCCAAGTGTGGTCTACAGGAATGTCTCTGGAATGTTGACGGAGTCCTACTCAAGAACAGCCATGAACAGCTTGGGATGTATTCTCAAATTAATCAATCTCACAACCTTATTAAAGCACACTTTACACATAACAAGTTACCTACATTTTTGGTACACAGTTTTGATGAGTTTGGGCAAATGTGTTCACTCACGGAGCCACCACCACAATTACAGCCATGAGCACCTGCTCAGTCACTCAGTTGTGTCTGGTTCTCTTGTAACCCCATGAACTGTAGCCCTCCAGGCTCCTCTGTCCCTGGAAATTTTCCAGGCGAGAATACCTGAGTGGGTTACCATTTCCTCCTCCAGGAGATCTTCCTGACCCAGGGATTGAAACTGTGTCTCCTGCATTGGCAGGCAGATTCTGTACCACGGAGCCACCTGGGAAGCCCCAATTACAGACATACCCTGTTTTATTATGTGTTGCCTTATTGTGCTTTAACGATATTACTTTTTTTTTTTTTTTTTTTTTACAAATTGAAGATCTGTGGCAATACTACAAATCCTAGGTCTGTTGGTGCCATTTTCAAACAGCATTTGCTCACTTCATGTTCCTGTCATATTTTGGTAATCCTCAGAATATTTCAAACGTTTTCATTACTATTGTATTTGTTCGGGTGATCTTTGATCCGTGATCTTTGATGTTACTACTCTGACTTGTTAAAGGCTCAGATGACAGTGTCTTTTAGCAATAAGTAATTTTTAAATTAAGATTGTACATTGTTTTTTTAAAACATAATATACACTTGATAGGCTGTAGTATAGTATAAATATAACTTTTCTGTGCACTTCACATGGCTCAGTTTATTTTTATATTCATTTTATTTCTGCGGTTGGAACAGAATCCGCAATATCTCTGAGGTTGTAATGAACACTAGCCACACACCAAGAAGTTCCCATGTATCTATTCCTAGTCAATACTCACCCCTGGACCCGGTCTCAGGCAACCATTGTTCTGCTTTCTGTCACTATAGATTAGATTGCCTGTTTTTGGTCTTGAAATACATGAGATCAAACAGTGTATATTCTTTTGTGTCTGGATTCTTTTGCTCAGCATAATATTTGTAAGATTCATTATTTTGTTGCATGTATTGGTACTTTGTTTTCCGTTTCTGGGCAGCATTGCCTTATATGGATGTATCACATTGTTGAGCCATTCGGCCTGTTGATGAACATTTGAATTGTTTCCATTTTGGGTTTATTATAAAGAGAGCTGCTTGTGAACATTTACTCCATGTGTTTTTGTTTCTCTTTGGTAAATATGTAGACATGCAATTTTTTAATTGTCAAAGAAACTACCAAGCAGGTCTCCGAGGTGGTCATACCCTATGACACCCCCACTCTTGGACTGTTTCCCCGTCTTGGCCAAGAGTGAGATATCAAGGGAGAGGGGAGGGGGGTGTTGGGGGGGTGCCTAGCCAGGGAGGAAAATGTCATCACTGACATTGTGTTGCATGGGGATAGTAAAAATTGGGCTGACTTTTAGTGGCTTTCTCTGCAGACAGTGCCCCTCCTCACTATCCTGGTCAGACAGACTGCTTGCACCACATCACCATTGCTCACTGTTCCCCAAGAGGTGGCATCTTAAGTCTTTTGCACCTTAGCTACCTTAGTGCCCGTGTAGTGGTATTTTATGTGGTTTGAGTTTGCCTTTACCTGATGGCTGATGAACTTGAATTTTTTGTCTTCTCACACATCTTTTTTTTTTTTTTATGGGCCAGCCAGGTGTCTTTTCTAATCTTTTACCTATTTTTAATTGGATTGCACATTTGTCTTTATTTTCTGGTGCTGTAGTAGAAGTTCTTTATGTATTCTGGGTGCAAGTCCTTGGCCAGGTGCATGTATAGCAAATATTTTCTCCCTAAGTGTGTGGCTCCTTAAATTTCCGTTTCTGTGTCATCCTGCTAATCTTTATCTCACTGACCTTCATGGACATCAGATTTCTGCCAGGACACCCAACAGTTCACCAAGTACATTTCTGTTGCAAAGACATAAATGCCACGATGCCACTGACCTAAAGGGGGCGCTCTTCCTTGTTCCTTCCTGTGGTGATTCTTGCTGCTGTCAATGCCCTTTTTCAGATGCTGGTTAGATTAGGAAGCTCTGCCTTCTGGCCTGCCTGCTCCCAGGAATATTTCCCACTCTCCTGCTCTTTCCCATCTCTCCCTCAAGTCCCCAGAATGCTTCATGTGGGCTTTTGCAGGGTCTTGCTCCTCAAAGTCCTACTCTCACAGCCCCCACCCGAGCCACACCGTGACATGGGGTCTGTGCTGGGCTTAATCTTCCTGAACACTTCCCACTGGTTTTCTGTCTTTACCACTCCCACCTGTTTACTTCTGCTTCTTCATACCTCTGCACGAAGCCCAGAACTTAACTGGACTGTTTTGAAGCAACCAAACTCCCCCGCGCCTACCACCCACACCCCCCGTGCCTCCCCACCCCCAG
>SJYA01001305.1:1564501-1640438 GCA_006410615.1 Neotragus moschatus | reverse complement strand
CCCACCCCGCCATAGAGCCATCAGGGGAGGTCAGAGTGTTCCAGAGGAGTCAGGGAACTCCAGGCCCTCCACCAGGAGGCTGTGAGGAAGCATGGCACTTATTTATAGAGGCGCAATTCAGGAACGGGCTGCTGGCAGGCAAAAGAAAGGAAGGCAGGTGGGAGGCAGGAGAGGCCAGGACCTGTAAAAACTGCCCCAAGCGCCACCACAGGATCCCGTCAGTATCTCACTCAGGCGTAGATTGCGAGGATTAACAGAGATGCTACATAAAAGGCACTTAGTTGAGGTCTGGCACCAAATAATTGCTCAATAACCGTTAGCTGTTAGATCAGGATCCCTTTTATCTGACACAATATGGACTGGTGTTGGTCAGTTAATGGAAAAAGCTGGTTGAAAAGGGAAATCAGAGAAAATTATACTACACACCTTCAACACTTTATTTTAACTTAAAACATATAAACGTACATCCATTCACTGTTGTTTGATGTAAGTCCAGCGCCTTTCCTTTGAGTGTGGGTCCATGGATGGGCGTGTCCACCGCCTCTCCGCAGTCAGCCACACCCAGTAATGGATTATCTACCATTTCCCGCTTCTTTAAAGTGGTCCGAGAACTTACACTTGCCAAGTCCTGAGTGAAGAATCATTAAAGATGTGTGCGTTTCCCCCAATCTTTAATGGTAGCTTAAAGTGAAGTAGAAAGTGAAGTCGCTCAGGCGTGTCCAACTCTTTGCAACCCCATGGGCAGTAGCCTGCACCAGGCTCCTTCATCCATGGGATTTTCTAGGCGAGAGTACTGGAGTGGGTTGCCATTTCCTTCTCCGAGGAATCTTCCCGAACCAGGGATCAAACCCATGTCTCCCGCATTGTAGACAGACGCTTTACCCTCTGAGCCACCAGGGAAGTCATACCTAACTCATCAGCAATACTTCAGCAGCCCAGTATCCTTTGCTCATCTCAAAGTACCCAACTCAGTCTGCATATGAATACAGACTCTTTTTCTTTGCACTCTCATTGTATCATCTATTTGCAGAAGGTTTCATTTAATTACTTATTCCCAATAAGACTTTCACAAAGACAGGTGAAGCAAGAATAAGACAGGTCCAGGATAAAAAATCCACTGATGCTTATAATGCAAGGGTACATTCACCCGGGGGGATCAGCAACGCAGGCTGGAGAAGGCTGTGCTGGTGTGCAGGGGCAGGGCATAGTCAAGGCCCTGGAGGCTACAAAACGGCTGCCAGCCAGGCTTGTTCCCTGTGACATGGGCATCAGTTAATTTAGGAGGGGGTTAAGAGCAGCTGTTATCTAGCAGGTTGGTTAAATAGAAGCCGTTGAGAGAAGCTCTGTGTAACTTGGGTCAGATGCTATTTGTCATCAAACTTTGCCTGGACCTTTGAGATTATAGTAGTCCCCTCTCACCCTAGGGAGATACATTTCAAGACCCCCAGTGTTTGCCAAAGCTTTACTCAACCCTGTATGTACTATTTTTTCCCCTATATATGCATACCCATGAGAAAGTTTAATTTATAAATGAGGCACAATGTGAGATTAACAATGACAATAAATAATAAAATAGGACAGTTAGAACAATATACTGTGATAAAAGTTAGGTGAATGTCTCTCAAAGTATTGTACAAATTTATTGACTTTTTCATCTTAACTGAGTACTTAGCACACACTGGGGCTATAACAGTTTGAAACACAACAGAAAAACTAGCACCGATTTTTTTTTCTTCTTCACAATTTTAACAGATGGAAGATTTGTTCTCTAGTGGGGTGGGATGGGGCCGGAGGTGGGAGGGAGGTTCGAGAGGGAAGGGACGTTTGTATACCTATGGCTGATTCATGTTGATGTTTGGGAGAAACCAACACGATCCTGTAAAGCAATTATTCTCCAATTAAATATAAATAATTTTTTAAAGAAAGATTTGTTCTTACCATAGACCTTAGCAACCTCAGCATACAATTTTCCTTCTTTCCTCTTTGAGTTGAAAACATTCACTCTCTTACTTAAAGGAAGCACTTTATGGCCTCTCTTTGGCATACCTGATTTGCCAGCATCACTCTTATGCTTTGGGGTCATTAGTAAGTAAAATAAGGTTTATTTCAACACAGGCCTTATGCTTTGGGGTCATTAGTAAGTAAAATAAGGTTTATTTCAACACAGGCACTGTGATACTATGACAGTTGGTACGATAACTAAGGAGGATACCAGTGGGTAGGATGTCCTAGACAAAGGGAGATTCACTTCCCCAGGCAGGATGGAGTGGGAGGGCAAGAGATTTTGACATGCTCCTCAGGACAGCCTGCATTTTAAAAGTTATCAATTGTTTATTTTTAGAATTTCCCATTTAATATTTTTGGATCACAGTTGACTGCAGGTAACTGAGACCGTGGAAAGCGAGATCACAAATAAGGGGTGGGGGAAACTACTGTACTTCCCACCCTTCTGGAGATCCACAGGAGGAGGCACTGGGAGTTAGACAACTGTGTTCTGGTCCTGGTTCTATCAGTACTTACACACTTGTGACCTTGGCAATGACATTCACCCTCATTTCCTAGGAGGAAGGTTTGATGCTTGGGGAGTTGAGTGATTTTTCTCCACATCATTCTTGAGGACCTAATGAGATCATCTGAGTAATGCATTGTCTGAGTTATGACAGATCTGAGTTTGAGCAGTTTCTCTTGTCTTTTCACAAGTTGCCATAACCCAGAGGCTGAAGGTCAGGCAATGCCACATTTTGTTGTTGTTGCTCAGTCATGTCTGACTTGTGACCCCATGAACTGTGCCATGCCAGGCTTCTCTGTCCTTCACTATCTCCCTTAGTTTGCTCAAACTCATGGCCATTGAGTCGGTGATGCCATCCAACCATCTCATCCTCTGTCATCCCCTTCTCCTCCTGCCCTCAATCTTTCCCAGCATCAGGGGCTTTTCCAATGAGTCAGCTCTTCTCATCAGGTGGCCAAAGGATTGGAGCTTCAGCTTCAGCATCAGTCCTTCCAATGAATATTCAGGGTTGATTTCCTTTAGGATTGACTGGTTTGATCTTGCAATCCAAGGGACTCTCAAAAGAGTCTTCTCCAGCACCACAATTCAAAAGCATCATTTCTTTGGCACTCAGCCTTCTTTCTGGTCCAACTCTCACATCCATATTTGACTACTGGAAAAACCGTACCTTTGAATATACACACCTTTGTCAGCAAAGTGATGTCTCTGCTTTTTAATATACTGTCTAGGTTTGTCATAGCTTTTCTTGCAAGGAGCAAGTGTCTTTTAATTTTGCAGATGGAGTCACCATCCACCGTGATTTTGGAGACCAAGAAAATGAAATCTGACACTGTTTCCAATTTTTCCCCACCTATTTGCCTTGAAGTGATAGGACCAGATGCCATGATCTTGATTTTTGAATGTTGAGTTTTAAAGCAGCTTTTTCACTCTCTTCTTTCATCTTCATCAAGAGGCTCTTTAGTTCCTCTTCAATTTCTGCAGTTAGGACTTCCCAATTCCAGGCACCAGTCACCTAGGACAGGAAAGGGCAGAGGCCTGCTCCTCTGTCAGCTCCTCTTAGCGTCTTGCATCTGCCTTCCACCTTGCCCTTTCCTTGACTCCAGAGCATTGTTTATCAGGCAGTCCCCAGGGCAGCACCTCAGGCAGTGGCTGCCGCACTAGACAACCCTCTCCTGGGTCAGTACACCTGTTGCCAATAAAACACAGTTAACTACAGCCAGATCCATGCCATTCTCTCTGCATGTCTTTGCAAGGGGATGAATATGGGGAGAAGGTGCTATATAGAATGTAAAGAAGGAACCCATGTTAAAGACTTCTACCCACCAAGCTGAGCCAAAGCAAAAATGCCCAGCTGTGGATGTGACTGGTGATGGAAGTAAAGTCCCACGCTGTACAGAACATTATTTCATATGAACCTGGAATTTTAGGTCCATGAATCAAGTAAATTGGAAGTGATCAAACATTTTAGGAATCAATGAGCTAAAATGGATCAGAATGGGGGAATTTAATTCAGCTGACCATTATATCTAGTATTGTGGGCAAGAATCCCTGAGAAGAAATGGAGAAACCCTCATAGTCAACAAAAGAATCCAAATGCAGCATTTGGGTGCAATCTCAATAACGACCAAATGATCTCAGTTCATTTCCAAGACAAACCATTCAATATCAGTAATCCAAGTCTGTGCCCCAACCAGTAATGCTAAAAAGCTAAAGTTGAACAGTTCTATGAAGACCTACAAGATCTTCTAGAACTAACACCAAAATAAGATGTCCTTTTCATCATCAGGGACTAGAATGCAAAAGTAGGAAGTTAAGACATACCTAGAGTACAGGCAAGTTTCACCTTGGAGTACAAAATGAAGGAGGGCAAAGGCTAACAGAGTTTTGCCAAGAGGACACACTAGTCATAGCAAACAGCCTCTTCCAACAACACAAGAGAAGACTCTACACATGCACAGTCAATACTGAAATCACATTGATTATATTCTTTGCAGCCGAAGATGAAGAAACTCTATATAGTCAGCAAAAACAGGACTGGTAGCTGACTGTGGCTCAGATCAGGAACTCCTTACTGCAAAATTCAGACTTAAAGTGAAGAAAGAAGGGAAAATCACTAGATCATTCAGGTATGACTGAAATCAAATCCTTTATGATTATACAGTAGAAATAACAAATAGACTCAGTGGATTAGATCTGATAGACAGAGTGCCTGAAGAACTACAGAAAGAAGTTCATGACATTGTACAGGGGGCAGTGATCAAAACCATCCCCAAGAAGAAGAAATGCAAAAAGGCAAAATGGTTGTCTGAAGAGGCCTTACAAATAGCTGAGAAAAGAAGAGAAGCAAAAGGCAAAAGAGAGAAGGAAAGATTCATCCATCTGAATGTGGAGTTCCAAAGAATAGCAAGGAGAGATAAGAAAGTCTTCCTAAGTGATCAATGCAAACAAATAGAGGAAAAAAATAGAATGGGAAACACTAGAGATCTCTTCAAAAAAATTAGAGATACCAAGGAAACATTTTGTGCAAAGATGGTACAATAAAGGACAGAAACAGTGTGGACCTAACTGAAGCAGAAGATATTAAGAATAGGTGGCAGGAATACACAGAAGAACTATACAAAAAAGATCTTAATGACCCATATAACCAAAATGGTGTGATCACTTACCTAGAGTCAGACATCCTCGAGGGCTAAGTCAAGTGGGCCTTAGGAAGCATCACTACGAACAAAGCTAGTGGAGGTAATGGAACTTCAGCTGAGCTATTTCAGACCCTAAAAGATGATGCTGTTAAAGTGCTACACTCAGTATGCCAACAAATTTGGAAAACTCAGCAGTGGCCACAGGACTAGAAAAGGTCACTTTTCATTCCAGTCTCAAAGAAAGCCAATGCCAAAGAATGTTCAAATTACTACACAACAACACTTATCTCATACCAGCAAAGTAATGCCCAAATTCTCCAAGCTAGGCTTCAACAGTGTGTGAACCGAGAACTTCCAGATGTTCAAACTGGATTTAGAAAAGGCAGAGGAACCAGAGATCAAATTGCCAACCTCCACTGGATCATAGAGAAAGCAAAAGACTTCCAGAAAAACATTTACTTCTGCTTCACTGACTACAATAAAGACTTGGGCTGTGTGAATCACAACAAACTGGAAAATTCTTAGAGAGATGGGAATACTAGACCACCTTACCTGCCTCCTGAGAAATCTGTATGTAGGTCAAGAAGGAACAGTTAAAACTGGACAAGGAACAATGGACTAATTCCAAATTGGGAAAAGAGTACATCAAGGCTGTATATTGTCACCTTGCTTATTTAACTTATGCAGAGTACATCATGAGCAATGCTGGACTGGATGAAGCACAAGCTGGAATCAAGATTACCAGGAGGAATATCAATAACCTCAGATATGCAGATGACACCACCCTTATGGCAGAAACTGAAGAGGAACTAAAGAGCTTCTTGATGAAGGTGAAAGAGGAGAGTGATAATGCTGGCTTAAAACACAACATTCAAAAAACTAGGATCATGGCATCTGGTCCCACAACTTCATGGCAAATACTTGGGGAAACAATGGAAACAGACTTTATTTTCTTGGGCTCCAAAATCACGGTGGGCGGTGACTGCAGCCATGAAATTAAAAGACGCTTGCTCCTTGGAAGAAAAGCTATGACAAACCTAGACAGCATTTTAAAGAGCAGAGACATTGCTTCACTGACAAAAGTCCGTCTAGTGAAAGCTATGGTTTTTTCGGTAGTCATGTATGGATGTGAGAGGGACCTTAAGGAAAGCCAAGCACTGACAAATTGATGCCTTTTGAGAAGACTCTTGAGAGTCCCTTGGACTGCAAGGAGATCAAACCAGTCAATCCTAAAGGAAATAAGTCCTGGATATTCATTGGAAGAACTGATGCTGAAGCTGAGGCTCCAATCCTTTGGCCACCTGACGTGAAGAACACATGTTGCTGGGAGAGATTGGAGTCAGGGGAGGAGAAGGGGACAACAGATGTTGAGATGGTTGGATGGCATCACTGACTCAATGCACATGAGTTTGAGTAAGTTCTGAGAGTTGGTGATGAACAGGGAAGCCTGGCATGCTGCAGTCCATGGGGTTGCAAAGATTCAGACATCACTGAATGACCTAATGACTGAACTGACCCACCAAGCACGTTCGCAGCTTTTGGAGGTGGTTCCAAAGAGCCAGGAGCGCCTGATGAGAGCTGTACTCAGAGAAGCCCTTTTGGGATAGTAGGGTTAGAAGGCCTCTACATTGGGTGCTTTGTTCCTAGTATGTCTTCATGGGGCTTCCCAGGGGGCTCTAGAGGTAAAGAACCTGCCTGCTGACACAGGAGATGTGAGTTCGATCCCTGGGTCGGGAAGATCCCCTGGAGAAGGGAATGGCAACCCACTCCAGTATTCCTGCCTGGTGAATCCCATGGTCAGAGGAGCCTGGCAGGCTACAGTCCATGTGGTCACAAAGAGTTGGACACGTCTAAAGAGACTGCACACACACACAGGATGTCTTTTGCCTCCCCCAACTCATTGCTCCTCACCAGCTCCCAAGGCAAGAGGCCCCACACACTCGTGGCCATTTGTCCTGGGATCATGGCCTCCAGGAAGGGGACACTTTGAGTTCTCTCCTCATGTCCCCTACAATCTGCGTAGCTTGGAGACTTTCTGCAGACTTATTTTTCACTGGGCTGAAAGAGGAAGACATGGGGACACAGAAGAAAAAGAGAGAGGCAGTATTTGTGGGAGAAAAAAAAAAAAAGAACACAGAAGGAAGAGGTCCAAGGAGACTGCCCAGGACTAGAACAGAAGAAAAGCCTGATGGTGAGCCAGGTGCCTCAGCAGTTCTCCCTGACATAGCAGCTCACAGCTGCAAACAGCCATGCTCTGTGTGTGTCTGTGCGTGTGTGGTGTTCCCACAAAACCCCTAAAATCATTCAATAATACTTTAAGGTTTNAACAGAAGAAAAGCCTGATGGTGAGCCAGGTGCCTCAGCAGTTCTCCCTGACATAGCAGCTCACAGCTGCAAACAGCCATGCTCTGTGTGTGTCTGTGCGTGTGTGGTGTTCCCACAAAACCCCTAAAATCATTCAATAATACTTTAAGGTTTTTTTTTCACAGGATGAGGAAATTAACATTCGGTGAAATTTTTCCTCCCTATCTAAACCTAGCCCTGGTTTTTCTCTCTCCATCTGTGTTCCTTTGGCAGAAACTCGTACCAAAAGAAACAAAAAGAAGGAGCAAAGGGTCATTCTGGGAAGTGATGGGATGCTGGCCAAGCTGGGAATGTTCCACGACTGTGGTGTGCTTCTGCCAAAGGGGCCCAGCCACTGGCCACTCTGGGAGACACTCATGACGGAGGATTAGAGTCTGGTGAGAGGCCTGAGCTGCGGGTCCATCTCTTGTGTGCTCACTCTTATGTAAGGGTCACAGCAGCTCCACTTTGGGGGTTTTGTGCAGTTGTGTTTCGTTTTTGTAAAGCTTCAGCCCTGCCATCCATACCACACGCTTCTTGCTGGGGGAGGGGGAGGGGGTGCAGGGTGGTCATCACATGAGCTTCCCGAGCCTGGAATTTCCACCCTGGTCGTCCCCACACATCGTGGAAGTTGAGGAATAAGTCCTGCATGTTTGTGTTTAACCGCTAAGTAACTGGGTAGGCCCTGAAGGCAGGGTCAGTGTGACCTCCAGAGAGCTGACATTGGTTGTTCACTTGCCGTGGTCCTTCAGGCAGGAACCCATCTTCCTGACCTGGCCAAGCTGGGGCTCCTGAGTCACTCCGCAGGGTCCTCCCCAGCAGGTGCAGTGGAGACAGCATCTCTAAGGTGGCTTGTGGAAGTGGAGAGTCTGACTTGTGGAATCCCAGTCTGTGACTTTGAGCAAGTCACTTAATTTATCTGAGCCCCACGTTGAAATGTATCTGGGACTTGATGGTAGGGTTAAGTGAGACTGAGAACAGTTCCTGGCACAGACTCCGAAGGTGACGGCCACTTATCTTACTGGCCCTGGCCTCCTCATCCTTGTCCCTGGAGAGTGCCCAGTGCCAATGAATGAGGTTAGGGAGGGCTGGCATTTAGTGGAAGAGTCTGACTGAGCTTTCAGCATTTCCCCCTCGGCCCTACTCCCGCTGTTCCCAGGAGCCCTCTAGGAGGCGGGTGTAGCCCTGAGTGCAGTCTTTACAATTCTAAGTGAGCCAAAGAGCAGCCTGTGGCTGCCTGTCACCATCAGAAAGGCCAGGTTGTGCTAATAGGAAGTGATGGTTGGTCCCATTTAGAAGAAAATGTCCAGGAAGGCAGGATTTAAAGGAAGCTCACATTCCTATGGTGCTTCTCCTGGGAGCTCAGGCTCAGGGGTGAGCAGCTTGGACTCAGATGCAGAAGGGCCTCACAATTTGGGTAGAAGGAGAGGTGGGGCTTGCAGGCCCTGCACTGGCCCTGCCACTCACCAAGGATTGTTCTGTTTCTGTAAACCCTTTATTCAGGCTGCAAAGGGGGAAAGTTTGGGGGAATATTTGGGAAGGACGGAAATGCTCTTGGGCTGGTATAGCATTCCCAGAGGGGCAGAAATGGTGGAGAACAGACACATGGGGTCTCTGCGCTGCTACTCTGGGGTCACCCAAACAGGGGCTGATCTGAGTCTTGGCAGTCTGATGCCTGGACGGATGAGATGATCCACAGTTTCATCAGCAGTTCAGGGAGCACACAGTTAAACAGCCTCACCATCACTCTGCTGGCTCAAATGGATGACAGTGTTGTTCGTTATTTCTTGTTATCCATCAAGGCTCTTCTGAGGCAACTCAGAGATTTGATGTCATTGTTCAGTCTCAGGGCGGGAAGATCACTGGCTTGCTCAGGGATCCCTGGACATCACTGAGGCGATCCCAGAGCCAGACCTGCGTGTTCAGGCGCACTCAGTCACTAAGTTGTGTCCAGCTCTTTTCAACTCACGGGGTGTAGCCCACCAGGCTCCTCTGTCCATGGGATGTCCCAGGCAAGGGTACTAGAGTGAGTTGCCATTTCCTCCTCCAGGGAATCTTCCCTACCCAGGGATCAAACCCACGTCTCCTGCACTGGCAGGTGGAGTTCTTTACCACTGAGCCACCTGGGAAGCCCAAGATGGGTGCCAGGGCATAGTTCAAGGCAGGGTCAACTCTTTCTCCACCCACTGCCGGCTTCCCAGATGAGCTTGTGGGAATTACTTGACTTCTCAAGGAACAGCCTCCTGGGGCCCAGATCAGCAATTGTTGCCCACTGACAGGTCAGGCAAAGTGGACCTAAGGAGGGCCACTTTCACTGGGGCATAGAATCCCTGCTCACAGGTCTGTCTAGTCATCTGGACTCTGCTCCTTTCAGTGGGGACACATGCTACCTTCTAGCTGGAGGCCTGGACATTCTGGGTGTGCATTTGGTACAGAGACTTAGATACATAGCATAGGCTTTGGCCATAAGAATCGTTTAGCCAAGCTGAGTGTCTTAATCCTTTGAGCTGCTATAACAGAAAACATTGGGCTGGTGACTTACAAACAGCAGAAATTTATTATAGGCCCAGAGACTGGGAGGTCCAAGATCAGGACACCAACAGATTTGGTGTCTGGTGAAGGGCTGCTTCCTGGTTCATAGACAGCTGTCCTATCACTGTGTGCTTGTTTGGGGGGAGGGGTGAGAGAGCTCTCCACAGTCCCTTTCAGAAGGGCATGGATTCCATCAGGAGGGCTTCATCCACATGACCTAGTCACTTCCCAAAAGCTTTGCCTTCTAATGCCATCGTACTGGGGCTTAGGATGTCAACATGTGAAAGTGGGAAGGACACCTTCAGTCCATTGCACTGAGCACAGCAGGGAAGCTAGTATCTGTTAGAGGTCAGAGCACACAGAAGGTAGGTACCTGTTACTGTGATGGGCAGCCATGGTGTGGAGTCACAGCATGGTAGAAAAAGAAGGCACTTCTGTGGAAAAGCATGGATTCAGAAAGGTCAAGCAATCTGCCCCAGCCTCCCAGTGGATTTGTGGTAGAAATGGGACAAGTTATACAGGTTTTCTGCACCCCAGTCAAGGGATGGTTCTGTCCTGTCTCCCCTGCCATAGCTCCATGTGGAATGAAGAGCTAACAGGGAAGACAGTGCAGAATGATGAAAAGGTCTGAGCTTTGAGACCAGAGAATCCTGGGTTTGAATCCTACTTACTCTTCAGGACAACACCGGCTGAGTCCCTAAATGATGATGGATGCTCATAGGCAGTGGTGGAGAAGCTTCATTGAGAGGACCTGCTAAAAGAATTTATGAGTGTTTACGTTTCCTGAGCCTCGTTTCTGCATCTGTGAAATGGGAACAGCAGGGTCCCCCTAAGTTGTGCCTGTGGAGGGGGAGTCCATGAGAGAAGACATGGAAAGCACTCACAGTGTGTCCTGCCATTCCACAGACTTATTGTTTACCAGGCTGTCAGTTAAAGCAAAAGCCACATCTTGCAGAAAATGAGGTTAAAAGCAGGTCTGAGAGAGGAGAGATTGTCAGAGCCCGGAGGAGAAAGCTCTCCAGGAGATGAAGAATGACCTTGCCGAGGGGCTCACCAGGGAGGAGTCGGCCAGGTGAGTGGCTGGCGTTTAGCTGAGCCAGGCATTCTCGGCCTCGCTCTCGGCCCCCTCGGCCTGGGAAGAGTGCCCTGCGTGTCGGCTGCCAGCGCTCCGAGGCGCCGCGTAATTACTTAGCGGTTTACTAGCATTGGAGACACCCAGGGTGCACTTGAGCCATCAATTAGCTCCCGCTCACAGCCCCCCTGTGAGGCCCACTGGTATCAGGACTCCCATTTTTCAGCCAAGGAAACTAAGGTGTAAACAGGTTAAGCAACCAGCCCAAGGTCACACTTCAAGTCAGGCGGTCACGAGGCGCCAAGGCCGCGTCCTTGCTGGCTCCCCGGCCTGTCCTTAGCCCACTGGCCCATGCTGCTGCCTATAAAATCCACTGTTTATATCTCATCAGAAAGCCATGTAGTGCACCGGGGACATTAGGAGATGTACAGAAAGACCATTCAGCTGATTTCCAAGGCACTGCAGGGTTTTTAAGGAGCTATTTAACCCCTTGCTTTGAGAGGTCAATGGGGGCGACAGGACCTGAGTTGGCAGTTCCTGTGCTGGGCGGCTGGCTTGCCTCCCACGTCACAGCTGACTTTAGGGGCCTGGCTCTGCTTTCTCTCCACCTGCTCCAGGAGGCATGCTTGCCGGCACCATCTGGGGACCGCAGAGAGCATCTCCTAGGAGATGCTGAGGTGGTGAGTATGAAGTGCAGGCCCCACTCCAGCTGGCCTGTGGTTCCAGGACTCTCCCATCGGTTCCCACTAATAGAGAAAGGTGGCCTGAGGTTGACCAGCTTTCACAGGTATGTGGGTGAGCTGGCAGGAGGGGTGAGGCCCGGGGAGCTCTCTGTTGCCTGATGGTTCTCCTGGCCACACAGAGCTGCTCCTGATGGTCCCTGGCCCCAGCCAGCCACCTCCCTGACTTGCCTGTGTTCCAGACCTTTGCTCTCTCAAGGGCACTGTCCTAGCCCATGTCCTGTTTTTTTCCAGGCCTTTCTAGGTCACCAGCTAAATATTCTTGGTTTCTCCCTCTCCCTCAGCATCTCTTCCCTAAATCCAATCACTTGTCTCCCTAAAATATCTCACAGATATTTCTGGAATTTCTACCCAGACAGGTAGGTAAATCAACAGCTTAGAACTAGATGAGTGGTCTTCAGACTGTGTGGGGAAGCCCAGGTGAGGGGCCTTTGGTCCTGCCCTTGGGATGAGGGAGAGCTCAGCAGGTAAGTCTCCAGTCTCCCAACATATATCCTTCTTCCCTCAGATAGTCTGCTCTTGTTAATTTTATCAGTTGCGCTTCTACATAAGATATCATTTGAATGAAAGCTCTTGCAGCTAGTGAAAGTTAAGGAAACTACCTAACCTATGCCAAGGCCAAATGGGAGCATTTCAGATAGACCGGGGTATCTTTTAATGTGGGCTTCCCAGGTGGGGCAGTGTAAAGAATCCGCCTACCAGTGCAGGAGACCCGGGTTTGGTTCCTGGGTTGAGAAGATCCCCTGGAAAGGGGAATGGCAACCCACTCTAATATTCTTGCCTGGAGAATCGCATGGACAGAGGAGCCTAGTGGGCTACAGTCTATGGGGTCATAAAGAGTTGGACTCAGCTGAGCACACACAACAGCAATCTTTTAATGTCCCTCCAGTCATACGCTTATAGCCTCAAAGAGTGAGACTCCTTGAATATAAGCACGGAGCCCACAGAAGCATCTCTTTTCTTGTAACTTTTGGGAGTCTCCTGGGACCTCAGGCATCAGAGGCTACTTTGGGCAGAAAAGTTCAAGCTGTCAGCTGAGTCTCTGGGCTGGGAAGGCTGCTTATAGCAGAAATCAGGCAGAGTGAGTAGGGAGGATGGGCAGGGACTACCTGGCAATAAGAGGACTTAGCTCAGACTCCACTCCAACCTCCAGCTGCATCAGCTTCATCAGCTATGGCGTCACAGAGAGCTCGTCAGAAAGGGACATAGAAAGATGCCAGAATAATCCTATTTGTCCAGAACCCAACCTGAGCCATTTCCAGGCACTCGCAGGCATGAGTCCCTTTTTCCAGGTACAGACTGGGTGTGTTCAGGGTAGAGTGAGTGATGTGGGAGCAACACAGCCTCTTCCTGGAAGGACCACCCAGCGCCCTGCCTCGTGGTCTCTAGTCTATATGGCACCTCCTGGCCATGTCTGTGGTACATGTGGGCCAACCACAAAACCTCACCCTCGTTTCCTGGGTCCTGAAGAGCACAGACTAGGGGACCAGACACGTCTGGATTCTTTTCCCAACTTGGCCACTCCGCAAACCCTGAGACCTTCGTTAGGCAAGCGAATGGCTTTGAACCTCAGTTTTTTACCCTGTAAAATGGGGAGAAGTCATTTAAACGATCTGCACTTTAGTTTTTTCATACATAAAAGCACAAATAAAAGCAAAACCAATATCCTTGATTGTAAGGATCAAATGTGATCATGTATGAAAAGAAAGCACTGAGGCGAACGTGACTCGGTGAGCTCAGTTTATCAGGATGAGGGTTTGGCTGCTGGCTGAGTCTCCTCCGGCTGCTGGCCCCACATGTCACTAACTTCTCCTGCCCACCCCCCAGCACTCTCCTGTGTAGAGTCGTCTGTCCCTCCTCCTCCCATTTCTCACCCGTGATGCCTCATCTGTCCCCACCAGTGGCTGGGTCTAGGATGTCCCCCTCAGGCTTTCCTGCCCAGAGGAGTGCCTATAAACACACCTGGGACTAGTTACCATTACACGTTGCAGCTGTTAGTGGGCATGCAGGCCCATTATTGGCAAATCACACTTTGTTAACAGAAGCCAAAAATTAAGCATTTTAATGTGAACATTTTGACTTTTGAAGCACTGACTGTTTCTTAAGCACTGTGCAGGTTAAGCAGAATACGTCTGCCGCCGGATGGGCCCACATCTGTTCCAGTGCCTTTGGTTGCATGCTGACCTCCCCGAGGCTGTGATCAGGAGCCTGCTCCTGCCTGCCTCAACCTCAGTGTGTACCTGGAGGAGGAGGGATGCCAGTGGGGAAGGAAGGTGGCTGGGGAGAGAGGGAAAGTGGAACGCCTGTGCAGCTGGGTGGCAAGTTCTCCCACTCAGAACATTGATCAGCCAACCCGCATGATATATCGACTTCGTTTCCACAGGTAATTGTTTAAATGTTATAGCAGCTTTAACGTGTCGTCTGTTAAAGCATATTGGTTAGGCAGCCATTGCAGCCTTGTAATGTGGGTAATATTTAGATGATTTACTAGGTGAAGTGCAGCTTCTGATTCAATCAGAGTTGCCTTTGATTCAATAGGTGGGGCATCTAATCCGACTGGGAGCCCATCGAATCCAGAGGTGATGTGTTTGATTCACAGGCTGATGTACCTGATTTAGAAGATGATGGATCTAGTCCATGCTGAAGGATACCAATTCCCCCACGCCGGGTGTTTGCTTCAGTGTATGATGTATCAGTTTTAATGATAAGACACGCTTTGGGGATGGTGAGGCTGCCGGCTCCTCCACAGCTGGCACGTCTGTGGCTATAGCCCACTTCCTACAGACCTGGTCTCAGCCTCGTGGACCAGAGGGACAACATGGGGGCAAAACCTAGTTTCCCAAGTGTGACCTGAGCCTCCCCATGCTGAGCCACCGCCACCCTTCTAAGATCTGTACCTGGTCTTTTGTCTGTTTAATTGTCCAGGGGTCCACGGGCAAGGCCGTCATGCTTAGGACCTGGTTCCTTGCATGGGAGGGGACAGCCTAGTCAATTAGGAGATGCTCACCTGTGTAGATCTTCTCTCGGCGGCCGGAGGTTCCTGGAGCCTCACCTGACACTTCGTGGGGTCCCAGTGCAAGTTTTCGCAGGCTGGGCACAGAGCTTTCAGAGAGCATTTGAGGGACTGGATTTTCACATCCCAGCTGGGGAGAGAGGGAGACCGCCTTTCTTCCTCTCCCCCATCACCCTCCCCCCCACCAGTGCCTGGCCACCTCCATCCTCTCAAGAGTCAAGATGCCCTGTTCCTGTCCTCCCCTCTGCCCAGGATGCCCCTCCTCTTCTTCCTCCTTGTGTCAGCAAGCTGTGCACCCTGTCCAGAGTCACCTCCCTGACAAGCCACCCTGCCCTGCACCTCAGCCCAGCCCCAGAAGAGCACCCTCCACGGTTTTCCTAGCCTCTGGCCGTAGCTCTGTGAGAACACTCGTCACACACGTTGTCCTGCGGCGGAGAGGTCTCTGCCTCACCCTGCTGTCCCCAGCACCTGCTCAGCACCTGGCCGAGTGCTGGCACACTGGCACGCAGGACGTGACATGGCAGACACGCAACCTCAGAGGGGGAGGTAAGGTTCTAATTAATGATGTTAATAGTGAAAGCTCATGTATATGGAGCCCCACGTATATTCTAATTGTTATGAGTGTAAAGTCCTGATACTTCATTGGTATCATCTCTTTATCTCTGTCAATCCTCACAACACACCATAAGTGGTAAGAGCCGTCGTTACCTCCACACGGACAGACGGGGACACTGAGGCTCGGCAAGGTTAAATGATTTCCTCAGGGTTCACCTTAGCCGAATCAGAGTTGACACTAGGTTTCTTAGACCCCAAAGCCAAGCTCTTAACTGTCGCATCATGATCTGGCCCCCAGGAACAGAGAGACTGCTCTGTCCTCAGCCAGGATAGGGATGCTGGAGTCCCTGGAGGTGCGGAGATGCCCTCGGGGAGACAAAACCATGACGCAAGGCAGAACAACCTAAGTAGCACCCCAGGCACAAGGGGAGGGGCAGAAGAGGCAGGAGTAATTAGGGAAGGCTTCCTGGAGGAGGTGTTTGATCTCACTCTGGAGGAAGAGAAGAAGAAAAGTGGGGCTGCCGGCTACGCTGATGCCTATCTCAGCTGCTCTTCACCCAGCTCTCCTGTCCTCAGGCCACGGCTAAGCACGGGGGAGGCAACAAGGCTGAGTGTGTGGCAACTAGTCTTTCTGGTAACAACTAGTCTTTCCCCTACCAGGAGCTCTGTGTGGCTGGGAGCTGGGCTGGGACAGCCCGTCAGTAGGAGCAAGCAGTGATCCCATCTCTGCCCACAACGCAGGAGTCGGCTCACCAGATTCCAGGAGGGAGAGATGGTGCCCTGAGCCCACGCTCAGGTGAGTCCTGGATGCTCCGCAGCCACAGGAATCATCCGGGTCCCGCTTCTCTCACTCCTGCTCCTCCAGGACTGACCCCACAGCTTCCTCCTCACTCGTTTCCGTCACAGCCTTGTGTCCTCAGAGCCCTGGCCCCACTTCAGCCTGCGGTCCATTGTAAGATGCCATCATCCGCAGAGTGGGGTTTTTGGAAGACAGACTCACAGAGTTTAACCTGCCACCTCCCATGCCTCTCTCGTGCTGGGTCTGAGGAGAAGGCGGGAGGTGTCTGAGGCAGGGCTCTGCTTCCAGGTGACCTGGCCCACTTCCTCTCACAGGCCCCTGTCTGTCCCCCTGAAGCTGGCATCTGCGTTGACGCAAGCTCTCCGCGGGAGTTTGACCGTGACTGCATTAGGCCAGGTGTGCAGGTGCCCAGGAACAGGGCCCTGGCGTCAGAGATCACTGGCCTGCCCCGCCCAGCTCTCCACCGTCCCAGTGCCACAGCTCCCTGAGCCCTCTGCCTCCATACTCTCCATCCCAGCTCCCAAGAGAGCAAATCTGACTGGTTCAGAGCAGCATGGAGGTTGACCCCTGGGCAGCAGGGTTACAGCAGGCAGTAGTCGGGGGAAAGTGTGCAAACCAGAGCGGTCAAGGAGGAGAGGATGGACAGCTCTGCCTGGGAAACGAGGCTTTCCTGGCTACCTGCTGTGGGCCAGAAACTTCCACATTTTTCATCCTGTCTGGCTCCTCAGCCCTGGATTCCGCCCCCATTTTACAGAGAGAAAACTGAGGCTTGGAGAATTTAGTGGGCTTAGCCGGGGTCATCTATCACAAGTGTTGAAAAATGAGGGAGGGAAGTTACACGTGCCAGCCCAGGGCTGCCCGCCCTGCCTCTCGCTGTCTCTGTGTGTCTCTGTGACTCTGTTTCTCTCTGTGTCTCTCTGTCTCTGTGAATCTTTCTGTGTCTCTCTGTGTGTCTCTCTGTCTCTCTGTCTCTGTGAATCTCTCTGTGTCTCTCTGTGCACCTCTCTGTCTCTCTCTGTGCGTCTCTCTGTCTCTGTGTGTCTCTCACGGTGGGCTGTCAGGCCCTGTGACAGGCTGGTGTGGGAGATTTTGGACCAAGTACATCTCCGGGTCCTCCAGGCTCACCACCCAGGCAGAGGCCTGCTCTAGCCCAAGGTTGGTGACGGGCCAGACAGGCTGACTCCTGGGAGGCTTGGTGCAGAGCAGCTGCCGGTCCCATTTCTGCTGCTTCCGGAGGCTGCCGCGGCCCTGACTGCACACATTTTCCCAGGCTGCACCCGAGAGTGGGGGGTCCTCACATGCAAACAAAGGAACAGCTCAGCCCTGCAAATGGCTTTGAAAATGGGGCCACAGGGATTCCACTTGGCTGACACACTCCGCCCTGGCCCGGGCTTCCTCCCCCAGGGGCATCCCCTGGCCCCTGCCGGCCAGCTGCGTCTCCCACCGCCACCCACTCCAAAGCCCTGACCACACGGACATGGTGGCTCAGTCCAGAATTCCCTGCACACCCCTTCCCACGCAGGGAGGGGCGGGCAGCAGGGGTTGTGGGGGCTGACTCACTGCCAGAATCCAACACTGGTCGCAGAGCCTCACGGGGCATCCACACCCACCCCAGGCTTAGCTCTGCCTGAGCCGAGCAGTGTGTTCACCTGCGACTTGTCTGTGATGAGACTCAGATGAGACCTCCAGCCTGAGACAGAGGATGTTAATTCCCCCCACATGCTGTTGAAGGGTGTCAGGCCATTTATGTAGAACTTGTTAAGGGGTGACCACCAAAGACACAGGCACCTGTTAGCCCAGCAGTCTTCCTGTGGGGTGTCCCTGGGGACATATGGACACATTCACAAGAGGACAGAAGCACTGACAGCTTTGAAGACGTCACTTTCCAGCCCCTCTGTTTTAGGCATTCTCTCCTAAAACCAGTGTGTCTGAGCATACACTGGTGGTTTCCAGTTTTCCCACAAAACAGAGAAGGGCCTTGCCCATCCTGAATCGGGCTGTGGTACATCTCCTCAGTATGTCAAGTGCTCATCACCAAACAGAACTGCAGACTCCAGCTATCATTCAGGCCCGGCGTGGTCCACACAAATGACAAGTCCCTGCGAACTCTGCACCTGGCTGCCTACCAGCCATCTATCTTGCGCTAAGAATGCAAATATCTCCAGTATGTATTAATGTATACATTCGAACTGAAAAATGAAATCCAAAGTTTTCCTTTTTTACAAAAAGTTATGATCTAGCTATTTGCTTTTTGCCAAATTACATTATAAGGTGGCTATTTTTCATAAATTAACCCAGATCTGTAACTTCAAGGTTTTGATGAACAATATTTAAAGTGTATACATCATATTCAATAACCAGACATTTTATCCTTTATAACTAGGCAAATTTGTGATGCAACATTTTGGATGTCAATCTCAAATGCTTAATAGTGAAAGCATTTTAAAATGCTTAAAAACATTTGAAAGGCGACATGGTTTTCCAAAATTCTTTTAGAAGGTAGTCAAACAAGAAACGTTGAAGGCCGTTGCCTGAGTCCACCCATCACACTTCAGTAAGGCACAGAATCAATAGTGACTGATAGGGACAGTTTCCTCAGAGCAAGAGTTGTCTTGCTAGCCTGCTCTGTGGCCCTGGATCCTCGGGAGAGAGTGACCTCAGCCCTCTGGACAGATGCTTACTGCGCAACAGGAATCTGAGTCATGGTGACAAAACTAACTGGAACCTCTCAGGAAGGGAGCCCTCGAGGGAGCCTGACATGAACCCAGGAGACACTGTGTTGATGCCTGGAGCACATCTGCAGAGGCCCGAAGGTGAGAGGCTGGATGAGTGCGGAGAAGGCAACAGTGGGGAAAACAGGGCTTCTACCCAAACAGGAGAAGGACGAGGCCGCAGGCCATCTTTTGAGGGCCAGGTGTGCCTACGAAGGCAGCAAGTGTGATTTTGTCTGGGAGAGCCCTCCAACCAAGCAGGCTTCCTGCCAGGGCCTAGGCAACCCCAGGAGAAAGAGGCTGGAGGTGGCTCCTGGAATGCAGAGCTTGAGAAGGGCGGGTCATAAGCTGTCAGGTAGAGATCACATCTCCCCAGCCATGTAAAGGCGCAACAGGGACCCCAGGAGGACCCACAAATGCCCATCACAAGAAAATGAGCCAGTGTTTGCCCTGGGGCCAGACTGTAACAGTGCAGGCAAGAAGGGTCTTCCCGCTCTTTGTCACACCTCTTCCTCTGCTCTAGCCCCAAGAAGCCAGAGGCTGCACGGCTGATAGAAAAGGAGGCGGAAGTGAAAGCAGTGAAGCTGGCCACAATGTTCCCCTGAGTCCTGGTGGAGCTGGGAACAGGGAGAGGCTTTAAAGTGGGTGGGAGAGTGAAGCTCTGGGATTAGGCTGGACTGGACTTCTTAATACACTATTTAAAATTGTGTGATGATAAGCTAAAGTGATGAAATCTACCTAAGTTGGGATATGACCCAAGCTAGTGGAAAGACAGGCCGTGGTAAAACCACACATAGTCATGTTTCATCTTTCGCTAACTTCCCATAGAGTCAGACTCCACAAGGCAGGGAGGGGGTGGTCAAAGCCTGTGCTCATGGTTAGGCTTCAAAGAAAGCAAACCTCCACGGGTGACGTCAGGCAGAGAGAAGAACAAGGCGAGGGGTCTGTGCTAGAGGAAGGTGATGGTGCAGGTGTGGCAGGGCGAGAAGGGTCACCGAGCAGCTTTGATTGCATGGCATGTGGCAGAGGCGGAAGCTGCGGGGAGCAGCGGGCAGGGTGAGAACTGCTCCAACAGCATCCCCACCCTCAAGCGTCCCCCCAGTTTAGTGACCATGAGTCACAGGGGGCCATCTGTGACACGTGCCAAGAGTGTGGTGCCACGTGTTAGAAGAATCTGGAAGAGAGACTTCACCTGAGATGACTGAACCTCTGAGCTGGGCTTGGAGAGATGGGAGGCTGAAGATGCTAAATGAGTTTATGGAAGAGAAGGGCAGACTTGCTGAGTCCTGGGCGATGCCCACACAGCCCTGCTAACCCTGTGGTCTCCCAAAGCCCAGACAGCGCTACCTACCAGCACAGATCCATCTGCCACCCTCTGGAGCCCCAGCCTCTGAGCTGTCACTGTGGTCACCGGGGCTTAGGCACCCAGATGAGTTGGGGCCACAGGCGGAGCTTTCGGACATGCCTGGCAATCTGCCCTGCTAGGTCCATTCAGTCTCCATTCTTCTTAGCTCCTCCAGAGCCAGTGTACCCACNCTCTGAGCTGTCACTGTGGTCACCGGGGCTTAGGCACCCAGATGAGTTGGGGCCACAGGCGGAGCTTTCGGACATGCCTGGCAATCTGCCCTGCTAGGTCCATTCAGTCTCCATTCTTCTTAGCTCCTCCAGAGCCAGTGTACCCACAGATGCAAACATGTGTACATGTCCACATACACACACATGCGTGATGACATGTGTATACACACTGCAGATGCTACTTGTCTCAGGGAGCAAGCTCTTTGAGAAGAAGCAGAATCAAGCACAGGCAAATACCTTTTGCCTCCTAGTCCCTAACTCACCAGACATAGCTGTTTTGATGAAGGCAGCCAATGATGAGGAAGAAAATAGCCCAGACTCATCCCACCCACGAGGGAAGGCTTGGGTACAGAAAACTGCCGAGTCTTGCCTTGACCGTCTCCCTCCATCACATGAGCCCTGTTAACTTCTCGTCCCTTCTGCATTCTCTCTGCCTGCAGAGGAGGCCATGGCCATCTCAGGAGCATCTGGAGTCCCAAGGTCTCAGTGGCCTGGAGGTGCTCAGTCCTCCACGCTCACGCAGGCCCCCCAGAGTCCAGACTTGGACGTCTGGTTCCCCCATCTGTCCAGCCTGTGGAGGGAATGCTACTCTCTCCATGAGAGCCCTAAGAATCTCCTGTGTCAGTTCTGGGAAGGAGAAGCCCTGTGGGGTAGGGCAGTTGACTAAGTGACGTGCACTTTCCCTGAGTTGGACCTTCTCTTGGGCTCACTCGCATTTCCGCCAGCATGTAACCCCATGGGAGTATTGTTCCCCTGATTGCTCTGAACAAGAACACTTGGTTGTCTGGAAGGACCTTGGTGCTCATTCCCAGTTACCTGGACAATTAACTTGCTGGCACCTAGGGCCCCAAATTTCCTGGAGGGGAGAGCCTGGGCCAAGGTCAGTTGCCCAGAGTCATGAGTCTCAAGGGCTCCAGGTGCTGGGAGCCTGTGTCCTTGGACACCTCTGGTAAGTGCTGGACCCCATGGCCAGCCTGCATTGTGCTAAAGTGATCTGATTGCTGCCCCCAAAGACATGGTTTTTCTCCTGCTTGTTCTGTAAGAAGAGACCTTCAGGAAGGACAGAATCCCTATGTGGGAGTGAAAAAGTTTGCCAACCCAGAAAACTTCCCAAACCCATGGGCCCAATGGGAGAATGGGGGCCTTCGCTCCAGGACTCCTTATAATTTTCCATTCTCCATAAAACCTGTCCCTTGGCCCATGGACTAGGACGTCTGCCTCCACCCTGGTGCATGACATGCAGTGCCCACCAACAAGCCAGCTAACTGTGCCATAACAAGGTACTGTCGACCGAGTAGCTTAAACAGTTCAGGAGTCTAAGATGAGGGTGCCCATAGGGTTAGGGTAGTGGCTGCTGGGGGTGGGGCAGAGCAAGGAGATTTCCAATACTGTTCTTTGGTCTTGTGTTGGGAACAGAAGTCTCGGGTTTATCTTTGTTTCCGTCTCTACCCAGGCATTGCTGGGAGTGGTTACATAATGTTGTCACTTAACAATCGTGTGATATGTGCTTGTTTCCTGTACACCGACATCCCCGGTGCAGTCTGTGCATCTAAGACCCAGAAGGATGAAGTGTTAGGACTCAAAAGGACACCAGGGAAAGACCAGAAAGTGTTTGCTGCCCTTAAGGCTCTGCTTGCCTAGAGGAGAGTCACATAGCCTTTGAACAACACTATCGCAATGTGTTAAGTCCCCTGATTAAGTGATGCTTTGCGGGTCCCAGTAAGGGACCAAGGAAATGGCAATCCACACCAGTATTCTTGCCTGGAAAATTCCATGGACAGAGGAGCCTGGTGGGAGAGTCAGACACGACTGAAGTGACTGAGCAGGGATGGGAGCAAAGAGGATTTCCCACTTTTGGGATGATTAAAGTGAGGCCTGGAGAGTCAGGGTGATGACAACTCTTTTTTTTTTTGCTTATTTTCTTGTTTGTTGGTTGGATGCCAAGCCCAGGAGAGGACCGAGTACTGCAGTGCTCCATCTCTCTTTCCAGAGTCGGGTCTGTACATGGGGCTGCCTCCCACCCTTTAGTAGCCCTGACACTCAGCATCCCCAGAGAAGATGCTGGCAGGGCTGTCCTTGTACTGGCTGAGTACCTGGAGCCGTACCAGGCAGCCGATGCCCACCCTGTACTGGGGCCACCTGGACAGTGTGGTGGCCTTCCGGGGGTGGGGGTGGGGGGTGTGCAGGGGCAGGGAGTCCACCTGGTCTGGTCTCCCGGCCACAGGAAGTGACAGCTCCTGGGCTCATGTCAGCAGCTGTTGCTTGGTCTGCATGGCTGGGATAAACAGGCTGATGTCCTCAAGGCAACCTCCCTGACTCAGAGAGTTTGGGAACTGAGGTATTCGTTCCCTGGGGGCGCGGGGAGGAGGCAAGGACAGGACTTGAGCTGCTGACTCACCCTCTCTTGCTATCTCTCTGTTCCCATTCTTGAGGAGTCAGGAGAGAACTGGGCAATGAAAGTGCTCTCTGCGAAGGACGGGTTCCAGGACAGGCTCTCATGCTGCCCCTCGCCTCTTCCAGGTGGCAGCTGCTCGGGGCACTGTCTTGCCTTCGTGAGACAGCCTTCTTTACGAGGGCTCTGGATGGTCAGGCAAGCGCGGGAGGGGAGAGATGATCCCACAAGGTGCCAGCTGGAGGCACAGCTAGGTAGAGTCACCACAACAAATATTCTGGGGTGACATATAAATTGTAAATATTGGAGAAGGAAATGGCAACCCACTCCAGTGTTCTTGCCTGGAGAATCCCAGGGATGGGGGAGCCTGGTAGGCTGCCGTCTATGGGGTCGCACAGAGTTGGACACGACTGAAGCGACTTAGCAGCAGCAGCAGCAGCATGAATTGTAAATAAACAAGGTGGGGATAATAGCAGAAACAGCCTTTTAGTGAACAGCAGAACTTTAGTGAACAGAGGAGCCCAAAGGGGCATTAGGCCGTGCACAGTCTCAGCCCATGGCCAGGGCTGGCTTCTTGGGCAGGTGACCTCTGCAACCGTATAGGGCCCCACCCTCAGAAAGGCCCTGCTCTTGGTTTAATGCTCTGCTGCTCCATCTTGAAATTCACAATAATTTTCTAACAAAAGACCCACATTTTCATTGCACACCAGGCTCTGCAAATTATATAGCCAGTCCGGTCCACAGCCTTCAAGGTGAAACAGAGTCCAAGAGGGATCATGGCTGCTCAGGGTCACACACCTTGCTTGTTATAAAGCAGTAGTGACAGTGTTAGTCACTCGGTCATGTCCAACTCTTTGTGACTCCATGGACTGTAGGCTCCTCTGTCCCTGGAATTCTCCAGGCAAGAATACTGGAGTGGGTTGCCATGTCCTTCTCCAGGGGATTTCCCCGATCCAGGGATCGAACCCTGTGTCTCCTGCATCTCAGGCAGATTCTTTACCATCTGAGCCATCGGGGTTTGTTATAAAACCTGAACGGACCCCAGTCCTTTGTTCTTCTGCCACACCCTGAATCTCACTCTGCCGTTCGTCTCTGTCTGGGGCAAGAATGTCAGACTCTTGACTCCTTGGTGCCGAGGCTCTGTGCTCTGTCGCTCTGTCCACAGAGATAGGCCTTGCCCAGTGCTGTGCGGGCCATGGCATCATGGGTGCGGCTGGGTGGTTGTTAGTTGTTGGCAGCCCCCAGCTAAGGGGAACTGGAGTTCAGGCAGCGATGTTGGAATCTCAGCTCAATCTTTCTTCCTCTCAACGTCTCTCTGACCATTTCAGATAATACCTATTTTTAGCAACAACACGATGGTTAAAGATAATGTATGTCAGGAACCCAAGATGTCAGCTCGTGTATATTTTGGAGAAGGAAATGACAATCTACTCCAGGATTCTTGCCTGGGAAATCCCATGGACAGAAGAGCCTGGTGGGCTACAGTCCAGTGTGTTTGCAGAGTCAGACACGACCGAGCAGCTAGCCCGCCACCACCACTAGGCTGGCAGCAGTCCCCATGGTAGGAGTCAGCGCTCCTTCTCCATCCTTCCTTCACCTGCAGACGGTCATGGCTTCGCAGACCTCCACATCTCTGAGTGGCAGGTGGGTTAAGAGAACTAATTTTGGAGCAGCTAGAGAGATTTAAGCTGCAGTTCCACCATTTCCTAGCTGGGTAAGCTTGGGTCAGCTCCTTTATCTTGCTGAGCCTCAGTTTTCTCATATAGGAAGTGGGGATAATAATGGGATTCAGTGTATGGAGTTATTAGGAGGATGGAGTCTGTACAAAGCAAGGATTTAGCACAGCACCTGGCATAGACCAAGTGCTCGATGAAGAACACTGTTGCTGTGGCTCCGCTGGGCCTGGCCTAAGGGGAAACCCCTGCCTTAGTTCCTGAAGCTGTCTTCTAGAGCCCTCCTAGTCACACCATAATCTAGGGACCAACAAGATTGGCCTCGCCATGAAAATCACCAGAAATGCAGAATCTTAGGCCCCACCCAGGCCTACTGCAACAGAATCTGCAGTGTAACAGGATTCCCAGGTGACTCATGGGCACTGACTTTTGAGAAGCAATGTGACTCCCAGAGCATGCAGCTGGCCTCTCTTGCCCTGCCTAAGGGGAGATGAGTCACTTCCTAGACCCAGACAGAATTCTTCTTAAAAAGGCAGAGCCCAAGCCTGCCATGGTGGATTTGACTAGAATCTCGGGCCCTTCCCGAAGGCTCGCAATGTGGCTGGGAGACTAGGCGAGTAAGGCAGTGATGTGAAGGGTGTATTGAAGCATAAATGAGGGATACTACTGCAGTGATCCAAACAGGAAGTGAAGGGCTTGAACTAGGACAGGGCCAAAAGTGTGGGGAGAAGGGGCTGAGTTGTAGAAAGTTGTCCATCTAGAATTCAGCAGACTTAGCACCCAGGTTACAGGTAAAATAGGATAAGGAAGGATCAGGGACAACTCTGAGGTTCTAGATGGAGATAGCGACATTGATAGCAACAAGGTTGGCCAGAAAGAGAAGGGGGTGATGATTAAGAGAAAGGAGGCATGCTTTCCATCCAGGACACTGTAATTTTTTTTTTTCTTAATTGAAATATAGTTGCTTTACAATGTTATGTTAGTTCGTGCTGTACAACAACTTGAATCAGCTATATGTGCACATATATCCCCACCCTAGGGAGCCTCCCTCTCCCCAGTCCTACCCCACTAGGTCATCGTAGAACTCTGAGCTGAGCTCCTGTGCTATACAGCAGCTTCTCACTAGCTAGCTATTTCACACATAGTAGTTCATATGTTAGGGTCTTCCCTGGTAGCTCAGCTGGTAAAGAATCTGCCTGCAATGCGGGAGACCTGAGTTCGATCACTGGGTTGGGAAGATCCCCAGGAGGAGGGCATGGCAACCGACTCCAGTATTCTCGCCTGGAGAATCCCCTGGACAGAGGAGCCTGGACGGCTGTAGTCCTTGGGGTCGCAGAGTCGAACACGAGTGACTGAGCACAGTGTATATGTCAATCCCAGTCTCCCAACTTGTCCTACCCTCCCCTTCCTGCTCTGTGCTGGACACCGATTCTGATGGACAGGTGGCAAATTAGTTAGAGGCTTTCCATGAGGAGAGTGGGCCTCCCATGGCAATTAATTCCCATCTCCTTGCAGCGCTCATCGTTCTGTGGAGTGCTTCAGGGCACTGATGTGAAACGGCTGTGGGTTCAAATCCTGACTCTCCCACTTAGGAGCTGTGCACCTATACAGATTAACAAACCTCTCTGTGCCTCTGCTTTTACATGTACAAAATTACCTATCTCAGACCCCGGCAGAGAGGGTGACATGAATTAACATTTGTGATGGGCCTTAAACCATGCCTGGACCATAGCAAACACTCAGATATCATCCATTATGGTAATGGCCTGTTTATTTGAAATCGTGAGGTCCCTGGGGACAGGGACCTCAAATAAAATCATCTTTGTGTTGCAGGTATACAATATGGTCCATGACATATGTTGTTCTTTAAAGGTGGCCCAGTGGGCCGGTGTGGTATCTGTACACAGAAGAGTACAGATGTTGTATCCCTTTACAAATGTTCCTCCCTTCCCCACTCCCTTTTTTCTAATCACAACTTAATGACTTGTAGGTAATGAGAATCCATGCTCATTCACAGCCTAAGCTTGGCTGTGGGTTACTCTGGTAACTGAGCTGGCTCTTGGGTATTTACAAATCCACTCTCCCCAGAGGATGATACTGCCCCTTGAGCAGGAGCAGCCTGTCCTCTGAAGATTCTCTCGTTCATTTCACAAAGATTATCTGTGTGCCAATCAATAATAATGATATTCACTGCCATTTCTTGAGGTCGGACACCAAGCTGAGTTTGAGTAAGACCAAGGCTCTGCACCTTGTTCTAGAGCTCAGTCTTGTCAGGGAGAGAGACAGAAAGACAGGAGAGTGTAAGAGAGTGTGAGATATGGGACACGGGAGGTAACACTTGCTGCCAAGGGTCGGGCAGACTCAGAGGAGAAAGAGCACCCCAGTCTGCTCACTTGAGATGTGTCTTCTTCCAAAAGAGGACCAAAATGGCAGCCCTGAATGCATGCCAGTCCCACCCCAATGCTGCATACGTTTTCTCTTTCACTGTCACACTGGGCTTGGTGACACTGGTCAGGATTAAAGACTGGGAGCAAAAGGAAGGCAGAGGTCAGGTGCCAGGCACACATGCATGGCGGATTTCAAGGCGGGCACAAATCTTGGTCAGTGTCCCAGGTCCTCTTTACTAGAAGCAGAGCTTGAGATCTGGGGAGAGTACAGCTGAATTACTGAGGGGGTGCTCTTCAGGGAAAACTAAGGAGGGAGAAGGGACAGAAAATCAAGGAAGGAGAAAGAACAGAGCAAGAATGTGGTCTCAGCTGAAGTCTAGTCTTTTCCCAGATCCTCAGGGTCGGGGCTGAAGAAGCCTCGCCCAGGCTAGGCACTCCCTTGGTCACTCAGCCGAGAAGGCAGGAGGCTCTGAGTTGTCAACAGCCAGCAGTTGCAGCATGTAGGTGGCACACTGCCCCAGAGAAGGGGACCTGAGTGTGGCCTCAACATTGCCAGCACAGGCAGGTACAAGTCCAAGGTACCAGTGTTCCACAAGGTCCACGTACCCCCAGGATCACTTCGGTCTATCTGTGACCTCTCAAGCATGCACTTTGTGAACTGGGGTGTTCTACCAGGCTCCTGGAAGAATCGCAGGCCACACTCGGTGCAGAGCTTGCTGGTGACCAACTCTTCCAAGTCTTTTCCACAAATGCTGCTGCTGAGCACAGCTACCTCATCCTGCCTGTGCATCCAGAATATTCCTAAGAACCAAGACTTTGAGTGTTTGGGACAAGTTGGTTTGCCCCACACGGTTGGATATGGACACCCTGGAAGTTAGAACTCAAAAGAGCACTGGAATGAAAGTCAATCCAGCTGGCTTGCTGTGTGACCTTGTGCAAGTCCCTCCAGCATCCCCAGCCCTCTCAACTTTGGTTTCCTCACCTGAAAAATGAGGAACTAGACTAGAAAGTTTCCAAAGTGAGATATCCCGGAGAAAGCAGACAGACAAATGTATACAGCAGATATTAAAGTTACATCTGCAGTTCACACACATCTGTAAACTGGTGTGTGTAGTTCTGTGTTTAGAGAAAAAGGAGAGTATTTGCAAGCCAGAGTGCTGGGACCTTTTATTCATATGTATTTAGAACCTTTGCTGTTTGTACTTGGCCAGCTTTGGATGGCAAAACAGTCTATTCTCTGTGGAAATTCTGACTTATTTTTCCAGCTGGTCTGCCAATTGCCAAGAAATGTCATCTGAATATCATTATTTAATCGAAGATTAGTCCACGCCTGTGATATAGGCTGTAACTATTATCTTCTTTGATTCTTTACATAAGCACACATTTTCTTCCAGGATTAAACCTCATATTCATAGAGGTAAATACTACCCCATCTTTGACCAAATGGCCAGGAGTGTGATGAAGTAACCTATTGGGATTGTGACCCTCTGTAGCTGTGTGTGTGTGTGTGTGTGTGTGTGTGTGTGTGTGAGTGTTCATTGTATATATGCGTGTGAGTGGATGTATAAGTAAGTATGAGTGAGAAAAATGCCTTTAGATTCATTTCTTACAGAAAGAAAGAGGACCTTCCTTGATCGTTGGTCATATCACCATAGCCTTCTTGCAGCTGATTTCCAGTATTTGTTTTCAGATCAGAACATGTGAGAAATAAAACCCAGCCAAGCCTGCTGGGAGGTAAAGGGATGGACCAGACTCTATTTGCAACCCAGTCATATTGCAGATCTCTTGGGAAAAGCAAAGGAGGAGAGGGCAGGGAGGGCATGAGTTCAAGCTGTAAATGTTGGCTTGGGTGTTGGAAAACTCTAGACTGAATGGCCTTAGGAGGCTCCCACTTAGCCCTGGAATCTCTCCAGCCTTCTTAAGCTCTGTGTGACATCTAAGCTAATCTAGTGCTTTCAGGGTTTCCTAGGACAGTTTTCTCATTGGCCTTGGTCTAGCCAGTAAAGGTGAAACATTTCATTTGAGTTTTTTTTTTTTTTTTAAATCAGGTTGCTCCCAGTAAAGCTGGGCCCCCACCTGACCTTGGAATAGACCTCATTACAAAGTTAGGACTAGCTCCCCAGTTCATGAAATCCCTTTAGATTCTTCTCTTTTTTCCAGCCTCTTGGCTTCTGCCTGGTCTTAGGGCCACACTATGACCAAACATCTAACACCACCATTCCCAAATTATTAGCTAAATGATCACTACCAGAAAAAGAGAGTCCAGGGACAAGACCTTGGACCTACTAGGCTGCATGACTGTTCCCATACACCATAGTGGGGGCAGAAGAGGTCACTGGCTTCATCTGTAGGAGCCGTGGGGACAGCAGACTTGGACATAACAATCAGAATTCTCAGGACTTACTTGTTCTCCTCTCCACTTCCTTTCCTTAAACTTTTTCTGTTTCCAAAGCCAGTTCATGGACGTGTGTTTGTGGGTACATGATGCTCAGTTATGTCTGACTCTTTGTGACCACATGGACTGTAGCCCACCAGGCTCCTCTGTCCATGGAATTTTCCAGGCAAGAATACTGGAATGGGGTGCTACTTCCTACTCCAGGGCATCTTCCCCACCCAGGGATCAAACTCGCCTCTCTTGCATCTCTTACATCGGCAAGCAGACTCTTTACCACTGGTGCCACCTGGAAGGTGCAGTTCACGGATGTGTCAACTCAGGATCATAAACATCAGGATGGTTACGTGCATGCCACCAACACTTCGCCACAGGCCTGGCCTGTTGTAGGCCCACAAATACATTTTTTGAATTAATGAATAGGGTGAGTGCATAAGTGCATGGAGTGGGTGGATAGATGGAGATAGATTTCAGATAGATCTTCAAGATAATCTTCTTTGGAAAGGGTAGAGTTGGGAAAAGTCCTTCATATGCATTTGTTATACTGTTACAGACATAAGTGTTTCCTACCCTACTGAGTGATCCAAGCTTCAAATCAAACTGGAAAGCTCCTTTGAGGTTCCTCTGGGTGCATAAATGAGAGCTGGAGGAGGAACAGAGGCAAATGGGGAAGGAGTAACCAAGGTGAAGGTCAGACCTCAGTTCCCATTTGAACTATATGTACATTTCAGGTCTTTCCCATACTACTCCGCACATCTCTCCCCTTGGTGCTCCCACAGGTAATGATGGGGGAAGATGACTCGATGGAGAAGATAACCAGAAGCCCAACCGGATTTTTTTTTTTTTTTTTTTTTGGTCCAGTTGCTCAGTATAGAGTGACTTGTAAGAACTCCAGACAAGGATGACAATGGAAAAGGAGTCTAGCAGTTCAGGGGAGGGTTGGGGGAAAGAATGGGGGACCCTGGAGGCTGGGAGAGAATGGGAAACATGTTTTGTAAGATTTCCAAGATTTTTGGGGGCTGTTGTTAAGGACTTTTTCGTAAGACCTGTTATCCTGCTGGGGTTTGCATCACTATTTGATCTAAGCCCCAACAGGATGACTACATCTGCTACTAAGCTGTGTTGTAAATGTCTTTAATTTTTATATTTCATCTGAAGGGAGTTGTTAAAGTGAGTTTACAGGGTGATGGCTCTTTGAATAAAGGCCATCAATACTGGAGCAGGGCTCTGTGTGACACTTAATTTTCGCTCTAATAAGCCCTCCTAAAACATTACAAGATTTAGAAGAGGTGTGTGATTTTTCCCCCCTTCCTTTCTTCCTCTCTCCTTTAACTTTCCTCTTCGCATTTTGCCTCCGCTCTCAATCTCTTGTGCTCTCCTCTCCTGCTTTCCTTGAAGGACACATTTGAAGAGAATATTTCTGCCCAGATGATACCACTTCTCTTTTCACTGCCAGCCAGATGTGCTCTTGACTTCTGAACAGGAGAAATGTTTCTTTGAAGTTTTTCAAAGACGTTGCTTTTATTTAGAATGTTCTTCCCTTTTCTTTCTCTCCCTCATGTTTAACTGGTTGGGAAGCCCTGAGAGGGGTTTTCACAGGGGCCTCTTTTCTTTTCTTGGGGGCATAAAAGGACTGGGATCAGAAGCACTTTATTCCCAGAGAGCCTTCTATCTTTGGCCCCAGTGATTCCAAGTATTTGCTGGTGGAGCCGCTGTCCCCAAAAGCAAAAAGAAGACGGCATCGCGTTTATCCTGGAAGCATGTTTCTGAGATGAACAGAATAGTTCTGTTGGGGGTGAATTTTTCTGAACATCTCTCTATCTTCCATAAGGTTGGATAAAAGAGGCTTTTTCCTTCTGGCTATGGTGCATTGGCTCAGAAGGTAGAATCTGCCCACAATGTGGGAAACCTGGGTTCGATCCCTGGGTTGGGAAGATCCCCTGGAGAACGGCATGGCGACCCACTCCAGTATTCTTGCCTGGAGAATCCCCATGGACAGAGTTGCTTGGCAGGCTACAGTGCGTGGGGTTGCAAAGAGTCAGATACGACCGAGTGACTAAGCCCACATGGCTGCAGTCATGGAGGCTCAGACACTCCTGTTCAGTCACTGAGGCACTCACTGTTCTTCACCACCGTCAGGAGTTTGCCCAAGTTCATGTCCAGATGCTCATGCCTTGGCTTCAAATTTTGTTAAAGATCAGTGATGGGAATTCAAGGGACACTTCAGAAAAGTATAGATTGGCACCCAAAAAATAGATCAGAAGCCCCTCTGAAAACAAGAAGAGAGCTTTTTTCTGACTTTATCTCCCTCAAAGCAGCATAGTTCAGCATGGTACTGGGCTGACCAGTGTTTTAAAAGGGAATTGGGAAGAGTTAGTGCTTCAGGAAATGTAGTGATAGGAAGCTGCAAGATCCATTTGGAGAATGGGCCCATCTTTAATATGACATATCAGTGCAGAGGATTTGGAATATGAAATCCTGGTTAAAGTTCCAGCTGTGTGCAGACTACCTGTGTCTCTACCCCCATTGAATGTACCTTCCAAAAAGGTGACATACTCTGGGGCCTAAAATAATGCCTGGGACTCAGTGAGCACATGGTAAATCTTTGTTGCCTTTGTGAATATGTCTGTCTAGCAACAGCTGTGATTCTTTGGGACGTAAGGGCATTCTAGACTTAGAAAGAATTGTTTGCCTTAGAGTTTCTCAGCGGAAATAGTTACAGTAAGCCCCCTACATATGAACCTTCAAGCTATGAACTTTCACAGATGTGAATGTGCGTTCACATATCCGACCACGTGAGTTAGTTCACAATGTCTGGTGTTCATTGTCATGTGTGTGCACCCTCTACAAGTGGTTGTGCGTCTGTGGACTTTGCTGTACAGTACTGGATAGAGTACAGTAGTACAGAGATGTATTTCAACCTAGATCTGCAAGAGGAAGACTTCTTTGAACGACTTGCTGTGCAACCTAAGGAGCTTACTAATGAAGACCTAATGGCATGGGAGGCCAAGGGAAAGGACGGAGAGAGACAAGAGGAAGAAGAAGTCACTGAAGAATCGAAGCGGTTCCCAGCACAGGAAATGTCAAGGGGATCTTGCTTATCTGAGGACACACTGTTAGTTTTTGAGGCCAAGGACCCAGCTGTAGAAGGACACACGAAGGTTGCAGCAGCCGTTAAGAATGCACTCAGTGCTACCGTGCATCTAAGAGGAGAAATAAAGAGTTACTACCCAGACGTCACTGCATTGTTCTTTCAAGAGAATAGATAGAACTGAATCCAGCAAGGAACCAGAACCGGTGCCATCAGCACCAGGCGCGAGTGAAATTGCCTCTTGCCTTGCATCTCCTATTGCTGACGATCTTTCAGCTCTCCCACCTCCCACCTCCTCGCCCTCCTCCAGTCAGTGATTGTTCACTCGATGCCGGGCCCTGTTTGTTCACTGTTATACTGTACTTTTCAAGGTGCTGTACTATAAGGTTAAAAATGGTTTACTTTTCTGTTTGTTTTTATGTATTATTTGTATGAAAAGTATTCTACACCTATTACAATACAGTGCTATATAGCCAGTTGTGTTAGTTGGGTACCTCTGCTAACTTTGCTGGACTTACGGACAAATTGGACTTCTGCACTCTCAGATTGGAATTGGCTCCTATATAGGGGACTTACTGTATTCGGGATTATCAGATAACTTCTTACTCCATCAAAATACTTATATTTCTGAGGTTGTTGAGAAAGATAAATAGATTTGGTATTGTGGATTTTGTGTTTGGTTTATGTAAAAATGTGTTCATTAAAACCCGGAAGTGTTTGTGTACAAATGCACACACAAACTGGTTTCTGTCTGTCTTATGTGAAGGGTGTTAATGTCTACAGATAATCACAGTCAGGCACTCCTTTGACTAACTCCTGGGGACTAACTAAGACCCAGTCAGATTCAAGGCATGCCACCTCCCAGCTGCCTGAAATCATACTGCCCCTACAAGTGACTGGGTGAGGTAATAAAAGTTATTCTCCAGTCTCTCTTCTTACCTACTTACCTGTTCTTAGGGGCAAGTTTCATATATGACTTTAATTTCTGGATTTTGGTGAAACCCTGAAATTACCCTAGTGTCGCTAAAAAGATGAGGTCATCATATTTCCCAACCTCCTTTATAGTTACTAATCACATTGTCCTAATAATATAGTATATGATATATTATAATTATTATATATATATGATAAATATAGCATGTTAGTAGGACAGTATGATTAGTTCAGTACAGCAGACTGTGAGGAGAAGTGATGCTGATCACTTCTCAGTCAAGTCAGTTGAAGGTCTTTCTGCCTCTTCCGTCCCTCTGTCTCTTTCTCTCCTTTAGCATCTGGAAGGCCACATCCTTCTAATGGTACAGAAAAACAGAACGGCACCTCTTTCAAGCTGGGTTTCTGAGTCTGGGATGTACAACATAAGCAAGTAAAAATTTGTTTACATTGCATATTGAGATTTCAAGAATCATTTGCTATTGCAGCATAGCCTAGCACATCCTTACTAACGTGCCTTTGGTCGTCTGCCCAAGCTAGCAAACCAACAAAGCGGATGGCTCCCCTCTCTTAAAGTCTCTCACATCTGTTCCTTTCCATTCCCACTGCCAAGATTCCCAGCTCACACACCCAGCCTCTCACTGGTACACTTGCAGGAACACTGCGCCACCTCTCAGCCTCCAGCCTCTCCCACTCTGTTCCTTCCTCCTACCTCATTTTCGGATCCTCAGACATAGCTTCGCATCATGCCGCTCTCTTGCTCAAAATGGCTCCCCTTTGCCTACAAAATAGTCCAAACACTGAAGCCAGAGCCACAAACCCTTCTGTAATGAAAATTCAATGCTGTCATTTCAGCTTCTTTTCTCAGATCCCTCGTCCTACCTCTGATTGAATTAATCACTCTCTCTCCATGCTCCCATGCTACACTTTCCCACCTCAGCTACTGCTGTTTCCCCCCATAAGTCTTCTCTCTCCTCATTCCACGCCCCAGTTATTCCTACCTGACAAAGGCTTCAGGGCCAATTCCTCCATGACCTTCTCTCTCTCTGTTTTTAATTTTTATTTTACATGGGAGCATAGTTGATTAACAATGTTGTACTAGTGTCAGGTATATGGCAAAGTGATTCAAATTTATATGTACACACACACATACACATACACACACACATATCTATTCTTTATCCAAATAGGTAATTACAGAGTATTGAGCTGAGTTCCCGGTGCTATACAGTAGGTCCTTGCTGGTTATCTATTTCAAATTTAGCAGTATGTACATATCCATCCCAAACTCCCAGCCTACCTCTCTCCCCCACCCTTCCCTCCATAACCGTAAGTTCTCTAAGTCTGCAAGTTTGTTTCTGGTTTGTAAATATGTAAATGTATTTATGTGAATATGTACATATATAAATATGTTTCTGTTTTGTAAATCATTTTTTAAAGATTCTGTATATAAACTATGTCACATATCTGTCTCTCTCTGACTTCACCTAGTATGATCATCTCCATGTTGCTGAAAATGGCACTATTTCATTCTTTTAAATGGATGAGAAGTCTTCCACTGTGTGTATGGACCACATCTTCTTTATCCGTTCATCTGTCACTGGACAGTTAGGGCGCATCCGTGGCTCGGCTGTTGTAAACAGTGCTGAAATGAATACGGTGTGTTACATGTAGCCTTCTGAACCATGTTTTTCTCTGTATATATGCCATGGAGTGGAATTGCTGGATCTTATGGTAGCTCTGTTTTTAGTTTGTTAAGTGAAGTCATTCAGTCACGTCCGACTCTTTGTGACCCCATGGACTGTCGTCTACCAGGCTCCTCTATCCATGGAATTTTCCAGGCAAGAATACTGGAGTGGGTTGCCATTTCCTTCTCCAGGAGATCTTCCCAACCCAGGGATTAAGCCCCGGTCTCCCACATTGTAGGCAGACACTTTACCATCTGTGCCACCAGGGAAGTCTCTTGAGTTTGTTAAGGAAGTTCCATATTGTTCTTCATAATGGCTGTACCAATTTATATTCCCACCAACAATGTAGGAGGGTTCCCTTTTCTTCACACCCTCTCTAGTACTTATTGTTTATAGATTTTTTGATGATAGTCATTCTGACTGCTGTGAGGTGGTATCTCATTGTATTTTTAAAATATATATTTATTTACTTATTTGGTTGTGCTGGGTCTTGGTTGTACCACACAGAATTTTCAATCTTCTATTGGAGCATTTGGGATCTTTTAGTGGCAATGTGCAAAACCTTGGTTGCAGCATGTGGGATCTAATTCCCTGACTGGGGATCAAACTCAGGCCTCATGTACTGGTAGTGCAGATTCTTAGCCACAGGACCACCAGGGAAGTTCCTCATTGTAGTTTTGATTTGCATTTCTCTAGTGAGTCTGAGTGAACTCCGGGAGTTGGTGATGGACAAGGAGGCCTGGCGTGCTGCGATTCATGGGATCGCAGAGAGTCAGACACGACTGAGCAACTGAACTGAACTGAATGATTAGTGATGTTAAGCGTCTTTTCATGTGCCTCTTGCCCATTTGTGTGTCTTCTTTGGAGAAATGTCTATTTAGGTCTTCTGCTCAAGTTTTGATTGGGTTGTTTGTTTTTTTGATATTGAGCCACATGTGTGGTTTGTAAATTTTGAGGACTAATCCCCTGTCAGTCACATCGTTTGCAAATATATTCTCTCATTCTGTGGGCTGTCTTTTCACTTTATTTATGATCTCCTTTGCTATGCAAAAGCTTTTGCTTTTAACTGGGTCCCATTTGTTTATTTTTGTTTCTATTCCCACTACTCTAGGAGATGGTTTGGAAAAGACATTGCTACACAGTTCATGTCCAAGAGTGTTCTGCCCATGTTTTCCACTAAAAGTTTTATAGTATCCTGTTTTACATTTAGGTCTTTAATTCACCTTTTGAGTTTATTTTTGTGTATGGTGTTTAAGAATGTTCTAATTTCACTATTTTACATGGAGATATCCAGTTTTCCCAGAACCATTTATTGAAGAGGCTTCCTTTTCTCCATCACATAGTCTTGCCTCCTTTGTCATCGATTAAATGACCATAAGTGCGTGGGTGTGTTTCTGGGCTTTCTATCTGGGGCTGTCTATCTATGTTTCTACCCTCAGCTTTCCATCTGTGTTCTACTAACCTGTGTTTCTGTCTTTGTGCCAGTATCATGCTGTTTTGATAACTGTATATTTGTGGTATAATCTAAAGTCAGGCAACCTGATTCCTCCAGCTCTGTTTTTCTTTCTCAAGATTGATTTGTCTATTTGGAGTCTTTATGTTTCCATACAAATTTTAAGATTTTTTTGTTCTAATTCTGTGAAAATCCATTGGTAATTTATTAGGGATTGCGTTAACTCTGTAGATTGCCTTAGGTGGTGTCGTCATTTTGATTTTTTATTTTTCCAACCCAAGAACATGGTATATCTCTCCATCTGTTTGTGTCTTCTTCAATCTCTTTCACAAGACATGATAATCTCTCTTTCTAGCTCCCTGACATAAAAGTGATCCTATCTGTCTCTGAGTTGCTAGAGACCTGGTCCTTTCCTGTCACAGTTAACCCCTACCTCAGAGTATTACTTGTGTTTCACAGAGAAAGTCTAAGAACTCTTTATTTGCATCATCCTCATCTAACTCACAGTGACTAGCTCAAAGCCTACACACAGTAGCTCTAGAAACTGCTGGAGAATTGACAAAGAATGAGCCAATAGCTCAGAGACCTAGTAGGAAGGAAGCTCTTTATTCTACTGTGTATACCAGCTTATCGAGTATTTAAAACTGTTATTTTGAGAATATTCTGATTCCACAGCTTTAGAGTGGATCTCCACAATGTGTATTTTAGTAAGGACACAAGGGGATTCTGATGCAAGAGGTCTGCAAACCACATTTTGAGAAACACTGAAGTATACAAACGTGTGAGTACGTGTTAGTGAATGCTCTCAGTATATAACTGAAGTGCGATGGTAGTTTGGGTCGTCAGAGTGCGATCTTTTCCAGGGATGGCAAATACACTTTATCTCACTTGTCAACACCAATACATTTGCTGGGGCTGTCCAGAGTGCTGTTTTAAGTAGGTCTCTAGGGCCACATCTGGACTGCACAGGAAAAAGTCCTGTGATTGATGGATGATGTCTGCTGCAGGACCAAGAAGGAAATGTGGCAGCCTGTGTGCCAGGTGTCAGCCATCACTGCCAACTCCTTGTTTTGGAGACAGTGAGCCAGGACATGGAGATGGAGATCAAAGGATCATCTGACTCTTAATCTAGCCTGCAACCAGAACTGACATCAGCCATTGACTCCCTCAGGTGACTTTGTGGCAAAAGAAAATAAAATCAAGATGTGTAATAAAAGGCATCAGTCAACAAGGAGCTACAAGTTGTTGGAGTGAACATTTGTTGTTTACATTCAAGCCTCCATTGCCCCCCACCATTCAAAGGCAACTTGATTTTCCCCTCATGCACGTGCCCCTCTCTGTTCTCTTCTGTTCCCACTGGATGTGGCATGACCACACTGCCTGTTCTGAGGTGGGCTCTGACCAGCTTAGGCCAAGCAGCATATTCTCTCTCTCCAGGAGCAGGAACAGAAGAGAGATTCCCAGGACTCTTGGGAGCTTGAGGAAGACCCTCTCCTTACTCCTTGAGGAGAGGTATGAGGGTGTGAAATTGGACATGGCTACAGTAATTTTGTTAGCATAAGAGAGGAACTGCAGCTGCTAGGAGGCCACTCTGAGCAGTTGAGGATGATGCCAATACCACTGAGAAAGAGAGACGAGAAAGAGGGAAGTGGGTCCCAGGTAACATTATCCGAGCCACTGGCTGAAGTCTGACATAGCATCAGCTTTGCTGCTGCTGCTAAGTCGCTTCAGTCGTACCACTGGACTATTCAGTTATAGGCACTTTCTTTGTTATCTAACTAGTTTTTTTAGTCATTCAGCACCAAACGAATCCTAGCTACCGGTTCATTGAAGGAAGCTGGAGATTCAGTGGTATTTGGCCCTAGCATAGGCCAGACACAATAGTGGCAGACTCAAGGCCCCACCTGGAGCCCATCTTTGTCTAACTGTGCACACATACATTCACTGCATTCCTTTGGTGCTTCTGCTGCCATTACCCTGGAGTGAGCCGTTCATTTCAGGAGGAAAGGAAACAGAGGGAAGTCAGTTCCACACGGTGCTTTGCTCTGGGCCTCCAGCCTTGCGCTCTGCTTTCAGTACCTAGACTCATCTGAGTCACCGGGCAGTAACGCCTGAGCTTTCATTACTTGCGTTGGTACTGGTCTTTGAAGGTGAAAATTGCCGAACATCAGTGTTTTGATTCTTTTGAACTTAGGAGCATGTTATTACACATATAAAATAAAAAATCAATAGCCACTGAATTATAAACACTAAAAGTTGTTGGCTCACACATCAGCATATAGATATATAACAATTGCTTTCATGGGATGGAATTTAAATTTATGTATTATAACAGATCCTATTGTAGGGCTCTCATAACTATAATATTTTATTAGTCACCTTTTTTTTACTACAGCCCCAGCTAAAAAGAAAAATTTATTTCTGCACAAACTTACTTGTCTATGTGGGGTTTATTCAAAATCGCACGTATAGAAAACACTTTGAATGAAAAAACAATCAAACATAAAGACACAGGCCTTTATTGTGGGTTATTTTTTCTTCCCTCCATTGGTTATCATTTCTCTTCTAAATTAAAGGTGAAATTGATGAGAATTAGACTGTCTGCAAGCTGGAAAAGCAATCACTTAAATAATGACATTCAAATAGATCATTTGGTATCATGTAAATGTGAGGGTCATTTTTCAAAATAACACCTTTGTTCAACTGGGTCAAGTGTCCGGACACACTGTGTCCAGCTGCAGTGGGTAGATCCCCCCTCTTACTTTCTGTTGGTCCTTGAATAGAAGGGCACCGCCTCTCATTAGAACACCCTGTGCCCTCTGTGTGTGCATGTGTGTGAGTCTGTGCAAGTGGGTGAGTGTGGGGAGCGGAGGAGGCAGCTCAAGAAAGAGATCTTCCACTTCTTAAAATGATACTGTTGCTTTCTTCAGTTTGGGGAAAAGAAAAGGCTGTCAAGATAAAGAAAAAGCAAAACCAGAACAATTTCTTTCCTCCCTTTTGAAATTCAGCCTTATGTCTTTAAACCACCCTCTGCTCTTTTCGTCTCTCCACCAAAATCGTGCCGTCTGGTTTCTTACCTTATGAAGTATTATCGACCAGCTTGAAATGAAAGTGGGCTGCAAATTAATGCACACTCCTATCGGATGGGTGGGGCTGGAAAGCCACGGCTTTTAGAATGTTAAATATTTATGGTTATCGTTTGAACCAAAATATGAACTTGTGCAAAGAGCATGACGCAGATCACAATGAAAAGGTTTGCCTCATTGTAACATGTATGATATCATAAGGGAAACAGATTGCCAGTCTAGGTTCGATGCAGAAGGCTTGGGACTGATGAGTGGGGATGATCTGGAGGGATGGTGTGGGGAGGGAGGGGGAAGGGAGGGGTCCAGATTAAAAAAAAAAAAAAGAAAAGGTTTGCCTCACATTACGTCACAGAGAAACTTCAGAAAACTAGGGCTGGCGCGGATCGCGCAATCGGGCTATGAGCCCATAGAGACTCCCAGAAGAGAGATGCAGGGCTGGGTTGCAAATGACTGGGAAGAGCCGCCAGTCTCCCTGAGGAGCGTTTCCCTTGTTTCCCGGTTGGGAGATGAGTGGCTCATTTAGATGATCCACTTTCCCGTCCTTCCATCTGGCTGAGTTCTTCATACTCTCCATGTGACCCCCCATCGTGGAAATGAAAGTTGCTTATCAAGTATTCTTCTAAAAGTCATTGCTATGGATCATTTATTGCAGACAGTAATTGCTTTGTCTTTGTTATTGTTGGACCTTTTAATCCCTCAAGTGGGAGAGTCTTAGTCACTCAGTTGTGTTTGAGTCCACCAGGCTCCTCTGACAATGGAATTTCCCAGGTGAGACTACGGGAGTAGGTTGCCATTCCCTTCTCCAGGGGATCGTCTCGACCCAGGGATCGAACCCAGGTTTCCTGCACTGCAGGCAGATTCTTTACCATCTAAGCCACCAGGGAAGCCCTAAACCTGAATATTTAAGATTTGTTGTTAGTTACAAATCTCTCAGCAACTGCAGATCTGTGAAGGTTTGAATTTTTTTTTTTAAATATTTTTACTTATTTATTTATTGGCTGTGCTGGGTCTTTGTTGCTGCAAGGGCTTTCCCCTAATTGTAGCGCGTGGGGCTACCCTCCAGTTGTGGTGCACAGGCTTCTCATTGCGACAGCTTCTCTTGTGGAGCACAGGCTCTAGGACACAAGGGCTTCAGTAGTTTTAGTGCCTGGGTTAAGTACTTGGATTCCTGGACTCTAGAGCACAGACTCAACAGTTGTGGAGCACGGGCTTAGTTGCTCCATGCCAGGTGGGATCCTCCTGGACTAGGAATTGAACCCACGTCTCCTTACCTCAGTGGATTCTTTACCACTGAGCCAGCAGGGAAGCCCTGAAGATATTTTGAACATAGACAAATACTGTAGGAGAATAAACTGTGTTCTCTTTTGGACTTAATCACCACAAGGAAGTGAATTTACTTCCCAGGTCTAGCAAAGAAACACAAAATAACTCCAGGTATGCTGTTTCGGTGACCAAAAATATTATGAAGAAAAATCAATAAATTCACAATGTAATTTGAAACCAAAGAGTGGCAGGTGAGTTTATAAACCCCTGCAAAGGCACAATATAAGGATGTCCCAGAGATATGAGCTGGGTTCTGAAAGGATCAGCACTGTGTACACTGTGTCATACTCCACTGAGATGTGTCTGCCTGAAAGGCTTCAAAACCTTTGCACTCAAGGTCAAATAATACTCACGTGCTAAGTCACTTCAGTCGTGTCCGACTCTGTGCAACCCCAGAGACGGCAGCCCACCAGGCTCCCTTGTCCCTGGGAGTCTCTAGGCAAGAACCCTGGAGTGGGTTGCCATTTCCTTCTCCAATGCATGAAAGTGAAAAGTGAAAGTCAAGTCGCTCAGTCGTGTCCGACCCTTAGCGACCCCATACACTGCAGGCTACCAGGCTCCTCCGTCCATGGGATTTTCCAAGCAAGAGTACTGGAGTGGGGTGCCATTGCCAAATAATACTCATATCCCCACCTTAATCTTAAAAGAAATTTAAGTGGCTTATAAAGATGTAAATATTACTCCAAGATTAAGTAACTTACATAAGGCTTAAAGTTTGAGACAAGGGAAAATAGGGTCAGAGAAGTAGGATGGCATCAAGAAATAAGTGTGTAAACTAAACACCCACCCATTCAAGTTTGAACTACAGGTGGTTGTAAATTTTCTCTGCGCTTCCCAGCAGCCACCATGAGGAGGGAAACATGAAAGGCTATGGAAATTTAGTCTGTAAAGTAAAAATAAGCCAGTTTTTCAAGGAAACAACATAGTCACTGCTGGTACTGAGACCAATCCAGTAGCTCTCCCGAGGGTCCTTGTAAAATAATAGATGTCATCTTTTGCAGCATCATTGATCACAGCAATAAGCTTCATAGACTATGTCTTATGAGAAGAGGAGGCTATGTTTTTGGTCAAGGGCACACAAGTAACTGGGCTTCTGAAGATGCTTTCAAGGTCTGTCTGTAGGTTGGAGTAGGAGGATTAGTCTTTCTGAATATTGCAGTTCATCAGTCTTACACTTGTACAAAGTACAAATGCAGTCAGATAGGACTTGACTAAGTTCTTGAGTTAGCAGTGTTTTGAAGGTTCAGAATTCTGCAGTGAGGTCACATATCTCCTTTCAGAGTAAGCTGTCTGTAAAATGGCATGTTAGCCCTCACCAAGACAGTGGATATGATATGGTTTTGTGGAGGTCCTGTTATTGATAAATGGATTAAATTAGTCTGTTATAGTGATAAGTGATAAGATTGCTTTGTTGCTAGCTAAACCTCAAAGGACTTTTCTTCCTCTTATCATGCAACGAGGGGGCTTTTATAAGAGTAAAATGGTAATGAGATGCATCATTTGTCTGCCAGAACCCCTGCCTTTCTCTGCAATACAATCCACCCCTTTTAGGACATTGTTCCTCCTCCTCTCTCAAATCGTTTATTTGTAGCTGGGGTCAAAAGCCATAGTCCCTTAGCCCCTTGACCCTAGTTGATTTCTCTAAGTGTGGTACCTGATTCATACTGAGCCAATCAGAATTCTTCCCTGGGATGTTTCAGACTAGAACTAAAGAAAGGGCTTCAGGCTATCTTTGGTGGTAAAATTGTTAAATAGGGGCCTCGGGAGCTGTCAGCAGCCACAGTCTCGGTCGTCTGAAGGCAGCCAGTCTGCACAGAAGGTGGTGAAAGATGGAGAGAGGCAAAGAGAAGGCACAGACCTGGCACCATCATGGCCCAAGGTCTCTGGGCATCTTTTAGACATTTTATGATTCCCCTGTAGCCAGTTAAAGTTGAGTTTCCACCACTTTGCAACCACATGGCTTGACTAATTCATGCTCTTACCTTTCCCCTAAAACGTTTCCCCCAGTTTGAATAAACACAAGTAAGCAGATTATCCTGAAGCACCCCCAGGAACGTTTTATACATGTTTTTCAGAGGGGGGTTGTTCGGTTAGGAGATAGCTTGTGTTCACATAGCTTATTCTCAAGAATTATACAAATAGTAAGATGGAGAAGAGGGTGAATTCCAGGCTTCCGGGCATCAGCTTGGGCCTCATGTTCTACAGTTTCCAGCCCAAAGCTGACATCCAACACAGCTTTACTGTGTCACACACAGAATCACAGGGCTCCCTGACCTTAACATATTTCTAGCAAGTGTTTAATTTAGGCTGTTTGACAGTTTATATGATTTAGAGCCAGTTATATCTGGACCAACAGTCAAACTGGTGTTTTCATAGTCATTGTAAATTGGGACAGTCTCTCCTTAAGAACCATATCTCTCCAAATTCAGTTACCGCGTAAGAATGGGAGACCAGATTTTTGTGTTAGGTATCATGGAAATTAATGAATTAACAAACTGGTCTATAACCCAAGAAAACACATTTTAAAATTATTTATATGGGAGTTAGTAACTGGGAGCTAGATCTTTGTCATAATGTTCACTGACTTTAAAATGTTGTTTTNATGGCTATGTCACTGACTCTAGGCCCTTTCTTTGGTCTTGTGACTGGGCAAGCACCAGGCTCATAGGCCTGCAAGGTACAGGCCAACGACTGGTAGAGCAGCAGGAAACTTCAGCGACCTAGGAAACTCCCATGAGATGTTGGGAAATAAGGATGGGGGATGGAAAGTTGCAGGGAGCCATGCACTAACGTGTGGGGCCTAAAAGTTGTGGGGGTACTCTCAGGAAGGCCTTCCACTAGAACAGGAGATCATATTGAATGTCGAGTACTTTAAAACTTTAAAGACATAGTCAAAAAGAAGTAGTAAAAATCCATAATCTTGCCAACCAGAAATAGGTACCATTATTGTTTTGGTGTAAGCGTTCTGGATATTTGTTAATTTGCAGAGATACAAATATTTGTTAAAGCAAAGATGGGACCATCCTGAAACACTTTTGGTGTAACCCATTTCATTTATTTAACAAAAGATCTTTAACATCTTACCATGTCATTCAAAGTCCTTCTATTATGTGACTTTTGTTAAGAACTGAATAGTATTCCCTGATTGAACGTGTCTTCATTTCTTTAACTAGGCTCCTTCTTGAATATTCAGGCTATTTGCAAAGGCTCTTCAGGCCTTTTACGAATGAAAGTATGATGAATACCTTAGACATCTGTCTTTGTGACCAGGTTTGAATACTACCTAAAAATGAGTTTCTAGAAATGAAATTCTGGGTTAAAGACACTGGAAAGGTCTAAAGTCTACCAGAAAAGGAGCTTGAAATAATGACATTGTGGGAGCAAGAAAACAACTTTCACAGCTACCTGACCTCCCTTTCTGACCAAATGAGGCCCCAGGGCTTGGCCCAAGGCTGGAGCTTGGGAACTAGAAGTGGCCAGAGGGCAAGGCCTCCTCTGAAATGGCCTGGGGGAGGGGGTGGAGAGATGAATAGAGGCAGCATAGGCTGTTTGACCCCAGGCAAGCGTTTTAATCTTCCTGAGGCTCTAGGAACTCTGCAAAGTAAGAATAGTAGTATTTTCCCACCCACTTTGGGGGCTTGTTCTGAGAATCTAATGAAAGGGTATCTGTGAAAATGCTTTGGGAAGAGCGAATGAAACTAGGGAGGAGCTGTTCTATGGGCAACTCGGGAAAATTGAACAGTTTTTCCAAACCTCCAGAGACTAGCTTCTCAGTGTGTGGCTTTGAGCTTTTATTTGCAATGATATGAATTCCCAAAACATCAGACACACCCACGGTCAGATGTAAGTACAGAACACACCCAAGCCAAGGGTGCTGGGAATCCTGGCCCCTCTCTATTCAGGGTTATTCACCCTGGACCCGCCTTCCTTCCACCAGGGCCATCAGCTGCCTGACATACAGATTACAGATGCCACATCACCAGCCCCCAAAGCACCAGCCTGGAACCTTTGTCCATCATCCATGTCACCCAGTCATCGGGTAGAAAGAAAAGGGAAAAAGACCAGCATATTTGCCAATTTATCCAAGTCTTCTAGGCTGTTGGGGACATTTCCAGATACCCCTTAATTCTGGTCTTGTGAAACTTTCCAGAAAGATGGCCGAGGCTGGCTTTCCTTCCTGCAGCTTGAGCTCTCAATCTGGCACAGTGTCTGCTACCATCTCTCCTCCAGGGCATGTTCTTGTGTCTGGAAGAGTGAGAGGTACATCAGAAGAACCAAGACCAGCCACCGCAAAATACAGCAGCTCTCCCCTGGTCTGCCAGAGCAATAAGCCAAGTTTGTTTGGCTCCAGACAGTCCAGTTTGGCCCACCCATTGGGGGCTTTGGCTGGGGGGAGGGCAGAGCTGGGCTACTGCTGGAGAGAGTGCACTCATTCACAAGTCAGTAGAGGACACTCCCTGGATGCTGGGGCCAGAGCTAAGCACTGGTGCAAAGGTGTGAGAGACAGCGTCTTCTGAAGGAGTGCACAGAGCTTCCTCCTTGCGGAAGAAGAAGCCCTCAGGCTCTGGGCCTATGCACCACATCCACCTCGGCCCCTTCTCACTGTCAGCCTTTCTCCTCTGGACCTTTCCAGTCTCAGTGCCTCCAGCTGCCAAGGGGTATAGTTTACGTTTGCTAAAATCTCTCACCATGTCCATTCTCCCCAAAGCTCCAGAAGGGTCAAGACAGTTCATTTCAACAGTCACTCAGCTGGAGCATGGGGCCGGGTGACATATGAGATATTAGTTCCCCTCTGGCCAACAACCCCATCCTTGGGGTTCACACCCCAGGAAATGCAGCCAGCTTTCCTCAAAGAGAACTTCTGGTGATGACAGCTGACTCAGGTCCTTGCAGTGAGCTGGGCACTGTTCTCTGGGTTCTGTTGATAATTATAGAACTCCCCAGTCTCTATATGGTGAACCATTTAATCCTCACGGCATCCCCATAAGGTAGATGCTCTCATCACCCCCATTTTACAGACAAGCCAATGGAAGTACAGAGAGGTTAAGTAACTTGGTTGAAGTCTCACAGCTCGGATGTGACCCAGTCGGGATTTGAAGCCAGGCTGTCTGGCTCCAGCTTCTGGCTCCTGATCACAATTGTCTAGTGCCTCTCCATCTTTCTCTTTTGTAGGCTGGAGGTGAAGAATGGATCAAGGTGTCAGAAAAGAATTTAGTCATCTCAGCCTGTGAGCAAATGTGTGTAGCACCAATCTCTGGATGTAGTGGGTATTTGTCACGCATTGACATCAGCTTTCAGGGAACCAAAATGTTATAGATAGCAGTCAATGTCCCACTTAACAGATTGTTACATATATATTTAGAAATTTGCCAGCCATTTCTTTATAATCAATGGAAGCTTCAAGGCTCCTGGTTTAGAAGGGAGAGAACTAGTCGGAACAAAATGTATCATAATGCTGTGTGAAAGTGAAGTCACTCAGTCGTGTCCAACTCTTTGCGACCCCGTGGACTGTAGCCTACCAGGCTCCTCCATCCGTGGGATTCCCCAGGCAAGAATACTGAAGTGGGTTGCCATTTTCTTCTCCAGGGGATCTTCCCAACCCAGAGATCGAACCCAGGTCTCCTGCATTGGAGGCAGACACTTTAACCTCTGAGCCACCAAGGAAGCCTTTGGTGCTGTACAGATGCTGTGGTTTTTTATTTCATGTCATGAATTTCACAAATATTTACTAAACACCTGTTATGGTCTGTTACGGGCTGAGGATATAGTGATCAGAATGGACAAGGTCCCTGTCTTGTGGAAAGCCCCTGCAGTTGGATGGGAAAGTGTCCTCTGGAAAGAATTTCTATTACCTTTTGCTGCATGAATAACGACTCCAAACTTAGTGGCTATAGATGACAGCAGCCATTATTTGCTCATATTCTGTAACTTGGAGAGGCTCAGAGGGGATGGCTCAACTCTGTGGCATGTGTATCTGCTGGAGTCTCTTAGGCTGCTATATTCACCTGGGGAGATGTCCATGAAGGTAGTACCCACGGGTCTGGTAGTTAGTCCTGGCTGCAAGCTACTGTGCCTCGGGTTTCTCTCTCCCTCTGGGAGTCTATACTGGCTTCTTTACCAAATAGTAGCTGGTTTCCAAGAGGGAAGTCCCAAGAGGATGAACCCCATTGTGCAAGGCTCTCTGCTTGCATCCAGCTTGCTTATGTCTCATTGACCAAGCAAGTCACAAGGCCCAGTCCAGAGTCCGTAGGAGAGGGGACCACACAGGGAGGCATGGTTCATGGGAGGCCGGTGGTGGTAAAGTCTACCACAGAAGGCCTCACAGGCTGTCTGAACCCACCAACAGCCTCTCCCAGGTAACTGAATCTGGCTGTGTTCCTGGCTCCCAGCCTCCCCGTGGAAATTCTGACCTGGAGACGGACACTGGAAAGCTTCTGAGCCAGTGGGGAAGGGCCAGGAACCTCTCTCCATCAGATCAGAAATGTACCTTCTGTATCATCACCTCTGTGGATCACTTTCAAGATACACCCTCAGGGTCCCCATCTCAAAAATAATCGCACCCTCTGCCATCTCTCCGTTATAGCTGCATTCTTTGGAGAATACACTCATGTCTGAGTGGGATAGAGACATTTTTAGTTACTGAACCCGAGCCCAGCTGTGTGTGATTTGGTTCATAACACATAATTGTAACGGGATCTGTCTGGACCCTGTTAGCCTGGAGGAGAGCTTAAGGGCAGTTTAAACAGAATTAATCAAATGGTTGGAGCAAAGTGGTAAAGTACAGAGAACAGCTTTCCTGTGGGCTGGTCATAGCCATGCTGTGAAGGTAAGTCCTTGGTAGATGGGCAGGAAGAAAAGGCCGCAGGGCCCTGGGTGGGCCAGTGAGAACCAGAGGGTGGGCAGACTGCAGGGACTGGGATGAGGGTGGCTGCGATGCACCCCCATTAAATATCTCCTCCATCCCTTCCTGTTTCCTCGGTTTCCCATAATCCCAGTGATTTTTCTAGAGGGGTCCAGGCAGGAGTGGGAATCCCTGGAAGCTCAGTCGTAAAGAATCCACCTGCCAAGGCAGGAGACTCGAGTTCGATCCCTGGATCAGGAAGATCCCCTGGAGAAGGAAATGGCACCCCACTCCAACCTTCATGCCTGAAAAATTTCATGGACAGAGGAGGCTGGCAGGCTACAGTCCATGGGTTTGCAAGAGTCAGTCACGACTTAGTGACTAAACCACCACCACCACAGGCAGGAACATCTTGCTCTTAATCCTAAATTTCTCCTCTATCCTTTGTCAGTCAGTTCTTCCTTTCCTCACAGGGTCTAGCGTTTGGACCTCAAAGCCGAGAAGTTCCCTGTTTCTCTGCCTTCCCCTATCACATTCTTTCCTGAGGGAATGAATACAGAAAGACTAGCCTAATTGAAGGGGGCAAAGGGCCAGAGAAATTATAATGGGGAGAAAATTTTGTTGACATTTCCAAAAATTATTATCCCATTGCGTAAGAATGCATAACCTAACCATATGCTGAAACTTATATTGGTCTCATCCCTTTGGGTGGGTTCAGCCATGATTAACAAACCCTTGTATTGTCTTCTTAAGTTCAAGAACCTCTCCAGGTATTTTTATAGCAAGAGTGGGCTAAGTGGGAGTGACCTGCCTCTTGTAGTCAAGATTCTGGCATCTAGATAGGAAAAATGAGGTAAGTAACTCCCCTTACAAACAGATTTTTCTCTATTGGCAACAGCAGTGTTTGCAGGAGGGTAGGAAGTGACATGATCAAAATTGTATTTGGGGAAGATTAATCTGGCAGCAACATATTAGGCTGGTCTGGAGGTGAGAGATCTCATAGTAATATCCATGAATTATATAGTATCTGATGTGACCCTGTAGTGGACACTTGATGTAGTCACTCCCATTTCATCCTCACACACCTTCAAGGCCATGCATTGCTTTCTGAATTGTGCCCATAAGGACACCGAAGTCAAAGGAAGCTAGACATGTGCCCCAGAGTTTCACTTTACTTCACTGCCAACAGAGTGTTAGCCGCTCTGTCGTGTCCAACTCTTTGCGACCCCATGGACTGTAGCCCACCAGGCTCCTCTGTCCATGGACTTCTCCAAGAAAGAGTACTGGAGTGGGTTGCCATGCCCTTCTCCAGGGGATCTTCCTGATCCAGGAATCAAACCCAAGCCTCCTGCATTGCAGGCAGATTNTGTGTGATTTGGTTCATAACACATAATTGTAACGGGATCTGTCTGGACCCTGTTAGCCTGGAGGAGAGCTTAAGGGCAGTTTAAACAGAATTAATCAAATGGTTGGAGCAAAGTGGTAAAGTACAGAGAACAGCTTTCCTGTGGGCTGGTCATAGCCATGCTGTGAAGGTAAGTCCTTGGTAGATGGGCAGGAAGAAAAGGCCGCAGGGCCCTGGGTGGGCCAGTGAGAACCAGAGGGTGGGCAGACTGCAGGGACTGGGATGAGGGTGGCTGCGATGCACCCCCATTAAATATCTCCTCCATCCCTTCCTGTTTCCTCGGTTTCCCATAATCCCAGTGATTTTTCTAGAGGGGTCCAGGCAGGAGTGGGAATCCCTGGAAGCTCAGTCGTAAAGAATCCACCTGCCAAGGCAGGAGACTCGAGTTCGATCCCTGGATCAGGAAGATCCCCTGGAGAAGGAAATGGCACCCCACTCCAACCTTCATGCCTGAAAAATTTCATGGACAGAGGAGGCTGGCAGGCTACAGTCCATGGGTTTGCAAGAGTCAGTCACGACTTAGTGACTAAACCACCACCACCACAGGCAGGAACATCTTGCTCTTAATCCTAAATTTCTCCTCTATCCTTTGTCAGTCAGTTCTTCCTTTCCTCACAGGGTCTAGCGTTTGGACCTCAAAGCCGAGAAGTTCCCTGTTTCTCTGCCTTCCCCTATCACATTCTTTCCTGAGGGAATGAATACAGAAAGACTAGCCTAATTGAAGGGGGCAAAGGGCCAGAGAAATTATAATGGGGAGAAAATTTTGTTGACATTTCCAAAAATTATTATCCCATTGCGTAAGAATGCATAACCTAACCATATGCTGAAACTTATATTGGTCTCATCCCTTTGGGTGGGTTCAGCCATGATTAACAAACCCTTGTATTGTCTTCTTAAGTTCAAGAACCTCTCCAGGTATTTTTATAGCAAGAGTGGGCTAAGTGGGAGTGACCTGCCTCTTGTAGTCAAGATTCTGGCATCTAGATAGGAAAAATGAGGTAAGTAACTCCCCTTACAAACAGATTTTTCTCTATTGGCAACAGCAGTGTTTGCAGGAGGGTAGGAAGTGACATGATCAAAATTGTATTTGGGGAAGATTAATCTGGCAGCAACATATTAGGCTGGTCTGGAGGTGAGAGATCTCATAGTAATATCTATGAATTATATAGTATCTGATGTGACCCTGTAGTGGACACTTGATGTAGTCACTCCCATTTCATCCTCACACACCTTCAAGGCCATGCATTGCTTTCTGAATTGTGCCCATAAGGACACCGAAGTCAAAGGAAGCTAGACATGTGCCCCAGAGTTTCACTTTACTTCACTGCCAACAGAGTGTTAGCCGCTCTGTCGTGTCCAACTCTTTGCGACCCCATGGACTGTAGCCCACCAGGCTCCTCTGTCCATGGACTTCTCCAAGAAAGAGTACTGGAGTGGGTTGCCATGCCCTTCTCCAGGGGATCTTCCTGATCCAGGAATCAAACCCAAGCCTCCTGCATTGCAGGCAGATTCTTTACCATCTGAGCCACCAGGGAAGCCCTGCCCCAGAGTTTAACTGCAAATAAGTGGTAGAGTCAAGATCAAATTTAGATCCATGTGGCTCGAAAGCTCCCTTGTCTCTGTGTTCAAAGACGCTACGACGGCATAGATGGGAAATGACAGCAGCCAGAACTAGGGCATTGAGAAAGGCACAGTGGAGAGCACAGTGGGACAGAAGACCTGGGTCAGAGGAGTCCCCCAGGCTCAGGATCAGCGTGAAGTCGGACTGAGCCGAGGCATCTCTGAGTCCTTCTGCCTGGACCACTGACCACAGACATTGAAACTGTATTGGCCTTGGAGTCCAGAGACAGCTTCTCAAAAGGCAGACAGGCTAGGAGGAACAAGTTCAACCGGGTTTTCCTGGTGGTACCTCTGTTCTGTTTCAGAAAAACTGATGAATCCTACACATTTAATAGGCCAGGGATGAAGGGTAATTATTTACTAATTATCCACTATTTTAAACCCATCTCTTCATTTGTATATGCCTGCTATGCTAATTCACTTCAGTTGTGTCTGACTCTTTGTGACCCCCATGGACTGTAGCCCACCAGACTTTCCTCTGTCCATGGGATTCTCCAGGGAAGAATACTGGAGTGGGTTGCCATTTTCTTCTCCAGAGACATCTGTGTATTCTCTTATTCAAATAATCAGGGTGGGGTAAGGGTGCATGGCATAAACAGAAAGCAGGAAATCCTGGAAAAAACACTAGTTATTATTCCATAGTGATGCCCTGCTATAACCTGCTAACCACTGAGGAGGCCAACCCTGATGCATACACCCCTTTTGGTTTCCATCACTTAACCATCATAGCACCCCTCCCAGAGTAGACATTCAGCACAAGCTTTGAGATCATGATGTTGACAGGGCCACCCGAGAGACATCAGACTGCCTGGTCCAGAGTCTAGATTCATGGATGGGTTACAGGTCCCTGAGCAAGTCATTTAATGTCCTGGTGCCTCTATTTCCTCATCGAAAGGACAGGAGAGGAGTGGGACTTACCCCACTGGGTAAGTAAATTTAGTGAGTTATATGTAGAGGACTTAAAGCAATGTATTCTAAAAGTATTAGCTATTATTATTATTAAGCACCTGGCTCCCATTAGGATCAACTACCTTGTCTCCACCACAGGCTCCTGCGGGTGGTCTCAGGGACCTGTGGGTTACTAGACACAGGACTTTTATTAGACCGAAACTGAAGCTCACTGATGTGAAGAAGCTCACAGTTCTCTGAACCGGCTTGCCTCCCACCTTCTCGGCCTCCCCTCCTGTGATGCCACTCAGCTCTGTGGCTAGACTGAGTCTGTGGTGGTGCCTGGAGCCTCCCACTCTGAGACTGTCCCCATTGTCGCAGGCACCTCCTCTCTTCCCGGGACACCCTCACGGAACCCTTCTTTGATCCTCTCAGTCACGTTGAGAAAAATCTACTTCAGCTGCTTCCAACCTCTCCAGCCAAGTGGCCCATAAGTGCTTCAGAAAAGTACTCGGGTTTCCCAAGCAGACGAGAAAGGAGGTGAGCGGTAGCTCTGGCTGACAGTTTTGGAGGGGCCCTGGAAGCAGCCTGTCCTGCACCCCTGCTGGTCACCCCTCCCCTTCTGAATTTCCTGCCAGGAGCTCTTTGATCTACTTCTGAGAAAGTCACTGTCACTTGGTGCAAGAAGTCCCATCCTCTGGTTTCCTACGTCTCCTTCACCAGTCATCGTCCTGCTCATCCCTACTAGCTCAGTGTCTCCTTGTCTTTGCTGAGGTCCCCCCTCAGGTCACCCATCCTAACCTTGAAAGCATTTTCTCCGTGGCTCACTCTTGGGCTCCCTCTCTCATGCTCCTCTGGTCACATTCACCTGATATGAATACACAGCGTGTGTGTGTGTTAGTCACTCAGTCGTGTCTGACTCCTTGTAATCCCTTGGACTGCAGCCCACCAGGCTCCTGTGTCCCTAGGATTCTCCAGGCAAGAATACTGGAGTGGGTTGCCATTCTCTCCTCCAGGGGATCCCAACCCTGGGATTGAACCTGGATCTCCCACATTGCAGGTGAATTCTTTACCGACTGAGCCACCAGGGAAGCCTGAACACAGCACTCATGCCAACTTGGGGTCTCTCCCTGACCCCACTGACCTGTTTAGCCCGGATCTTGGTTCATTATTCCTTTTCTGTTTCGAACCTTTGGATCTCGAAGTAGTTAGGTTTGCAGCAATAGCTGCCTCCTCTCCCACTGTCTCCCTAAACCCTTTTCTTCAACTGGTGTCCAATTCCTGGTGCTACTCACAGTTCTCTCTCAAGAGTCGCCAGAAAAACCCCAACCTCCAAACCAAATGAGCGTTTCCTAATCCTTAACTCTCCAGACCTCTCAGAAGTGTGTCTCTGCTTTGGACACATACTCCTCCTTCAGAACCTGCTCTTGGTCCCTGGTGCCTCACTTCTCCAGTTTTCCTGCCTCCCTGAAGGCCCTTCATCTCTGTTCTTAGTGGGCTTATTCCAAAGCCTGAGACTGTTCCCTTCAGTGACCCTGTGTCAGCATCTCTCCGGTCTAGAGCTGCCTGCAGCGTATTTCCACTTGGTATCTGATGACCAGATCCAACCCAGAAGTCTAAAATGCAGTGATTTGGCCGCTTGACCAACTGGCTTTCCCATTTTCCATCTGTGTTTCTCTCAGTGGTACTGTGGTGTTTAGGAACTCAGTGATCTGAGTCTTCTGGTCCGATTTCCAGGTCCCTCAGATGTCAGGGTTCATCCCCTAGGGAGGTCTTTCCCTTTCCCCTGCTGTCACTGCCATCAGGGCCTCCACATTTTCCCCTGGATCATCACACACTGACCTCTCCCTTGCCATTCCGCCCCCAGCCCTCGTCGGACTTAAACTCTGTCTTTAGCAGTTATGGAATGATTTCCAGAATTCAGGTCTCATTTCCCTAAGACTGGAGGACCGTGATGGCATCACCTTCATTCACCAGTCCCAGCATGGGGCCATGTCCTTAAAAAAAATTGTCATTAGCTGTGGCCCAAGACATTTCTTTACAGTAGTTGTATCCAGGGCAATGATTGTGACTGGCCTGTACCGTCCGTTTTTCCCTGGTAGCAACGGTTCTAAGACATCGGTCAACTTCTAGACTCACCCTGACCGCCACCAATGACCTTTGCTTACAGTCCTTAGACTCCCTAATCTCTCTTAGCACTCTCTTGCTGCCTGCTCTAAATGTCTTCTGCTGTAGACTGTGGTCTTTCTTTAGTTATGAGGACTTTTTAAAGGCAGGAACTACATCAATTTTGCCACTACTGAATGGAGAATTGTGTGTGTTAAGAAAGGCGATAATCTCCAGGGCCAGCACACTAACATTTAAACATTTATGCTCACATTATTATTTCCCCAGTTATCCCAAAGTTCTCTATGCAAAATGACAATATCTCACATTTTTCTGAATGTTCCTCTTTGTGTGTATGTGTGTGTGTGCAATAGGAAAAAATTAGTTTCCACAGACCAAAGGAAAAAACATCCAAGTTGGAAAGACCTGAGTTTGGCTACCATTTGCTTAAAAAAAGACCGATTAAAGACAAATGTGCCCATGAGTCCACAGGAGGTGATTAAGCAGTCACGCTCCTCGCCCTCGGGGAGGTCATTACCTTGAAGAATGAAGCAGCCACTGCAGTTCCTATTAATGGTACATATTGACTATATGTTTTCGAAATCCCTTCCCTTAAGGATGGGGCATGTCCCCCAAGGCCACCAAGCTCTGCACAGCCCACCCAACCTCAGGGAAGGTTATGACCTGTAGGCTGCCGTGAAAGCCTGATGCCACCTTGCACTTGACCTCACAGCGGTGAACAATGAGGCTCTGTCTATAGGGATCAAACATATACAGAGGGTAAAAACATAGGTGTCGATGGCTTCAAAGGAAATGGCAGTCCCCAGGCAAAGAGCCGAGCAAGTACCATTCACTTGAGATGATTCAGAAGACTCAGAAGTATCAGCAGACCAGAGGCAGTGTGGCTGGAAGCAATCTCTGCTCTGATACTTGGTAGCTGAGGGACTTTGGGTAAAGCATTTGTCCTCAAGTCTCAGTTTCCTCAGCTGAAAAACATCCACCTTGCAGGGCTGCTGTAGGTATGAATTAATGTCGAATAGGATTTCAGTGTGTATTTTGTGCCCAGCACAATTCTAAGCATCTATAGGCATTAAGTCATTTAATTCTCTCAACAAACCCCTGAAACAAGTAGTTTTATGATCCCCATTCTACACTGGAAGGAAATCAGAAACAGAAGGGGAAGCAAATTGCCTAAGGTCACCCAGATGATAACTGATGACCGTTACAAAGCCACTAGCACAGAGGAGCAGCTGCTCTAAAAGGTTTGAGTCAGTAGAGGAGACCCACTTGGAGGGGGTACAGAGTAGGGATGTGTGTTACACTCCCACGGTCTAGGAACAGAGTGGGCATTGGGCAAAAATCACCCTCTGATGTGTCAAAGTCAAATCTGATTGTTTTCCCTCTTCCTCTAAATGTGATTGTGTAAGTGTGTGCACGTGTGTGTGCACATGTGTGTGTGTGACAGGAATGAGGAGGCTCAGGAATGGGGTGACACCCTCCGTGTCTCTTTGGCCCCTCCACAGCCACTGCCCTGGAACCTCTGCCTGCAGACAAGCACAGGTGACAGGAGCCTTAGGGGGAAGTTTGCTTTATCCCTGACTCCCTCTTCTCACTACTGGTCCATCTCTTCTCCTCCAGACTAGCTCCTGTTTGATCTGTTTATACTTTGGGAATTCAGGTTAGGTCTTGTTGGGGAGGAAAGAGTTCTGCCACATTTAAAAAATCATCAGTGAACACATATTCTTCATATAAGGATCATTTATACCAACCAGATTTTTTTATAAAGTTGGAGCCAGTAGTTGGAAGTTATGAGTTTCTGGGAAAGAGCTAAACTTAGTAATGAAATAGACATCCCTATCCATCTCAGAAATGAAGTGCCTGTAATCTGCATGTGTGTTCACTCACTAAGTCATGTCCAACTCTTTGCAACCCTATAGACTTAGGAACTAAGATTCAAAGTTGCCTTGATGAGGCCCTGGCTCCCAGGGGGTTTTCAGGTAGAGGGGAAGATAAATACACGGAGAGGAGTATGAGGCAGGGATGCAACAGGTGTTGGGAAGACCAAGGGTAGGGNTGGACTTAGGAATTAAGATTCAAAGTTGCCTTGATGAGGCCCTGGCTCCCAGGGGGTTTTCAGGTAGAGGGGAAGATAAATACACGGAGAGGAGTATGAGGCAGGGATGCAACAGGTGTTGGGAAGACCAAGGGTAGGGGTGCTGAAGCCTCACGAAGTGAAAATGCTAAAACACCTGGTTTGATCAGTTGCTTCCCCAGCAGCCCTGCTAGGAATAATCCTGCAACTGACTTCACTCANAACAGCTTGAACATTTTGAGAAGGATAAATATAAATAATTATTTGTTTGGTAGAATTTCCCAGTGAAGCCATCCAATCCTGGACCTTTGTTTGCAGGGAGATATTTGGTTTTCTTTTTGCTTATTTGTCTTAGATTCTATTTCATATAGACTGATCATTTTTTCAAATTGCCTGTTTCTTCTTGGCTCTTGTTGGCAAGCTGTGCTTCAGGAAACTTTTCCATTACTTCTAGGTTGCCCAGTTGGTTGGCATATGTTCATAGTATTTTCTTATACTTTTTGGCATCTCTGCTGTATCTGTTATTTCTCCTTTCTCTTGAGTCCTCTCTTCGTTTATCGATTTTTGTTTATCGTTTTAAGAAGGCAGCTGTTGATTTTTTTTCTGTTGTTGTTCTCAATCTCCATTTTATTTCCTCTGCTCTTTGTTTTCTTCCTTCTGCTAACTTTACATTTTGCTTGTTCTTCTTTTTCTAGTTCATTTATGTGGTAGTTTAGGTTGTTTGAGTTTTTTTTTAAATCTTTTTGCAGAATTCCTGTATTATTTTGAATTTCCCTCTTAGAACTGCTTTTGCTACATTTCTTAGATTTTGTAAGGTTGTGGATTCATTTTCAATTGTCTCAATGTATTTTTTGATATCTTTGATTTTATTGTGGGTCCATTTTTTTTAGTAGAATATTTAGTCCCCATGTGTTCTTTCTTTTCCAATTTTTCCTTCTATGTTTGATTTCTCATTTCATATAGTTATGGTTAGAAAATGTGCTTGAAGTAATTTCTATTTTCTTAAACTTGTTGAGGCTTGTTTTGTGATCTAATATATGGTCTATTCCTGAGCACATTCTGTGTGCACTTGAAAATAATGTGTATTTTTTTTTCAATGTAATGTCTGGAAGAAATGAATTAAGTAAATGGTTATTGTGTTATTTTAGGATCTCTGTTGCCTTATTGATTTTCTGTCCAAAAGAGCTGTCGTTTGATGTCAGTGAGGTGTTAAAGTCACCTACTATTATTATTATATTTCTATGAATTTCCCCCTTTATGTATTTAGGTGCTCTGACTGATGCTAAAGCTGAAACTCCAGTACTTTGGCCACCTCATGTGAAGAGTTGACTCATTGGAAAAGACTCTGATGCTGGGAGGGATTGGGGGCAGGAGGAGAAGGGGCTGACAGAGGATGAGGTGGCTGGATGGCATCACTGACTTGATGGACGTGAGTCTGAGTGAACTCTCAGAGCTGGTGATAGACAGGGAGGCCTGGTGTGCTGTGATTCATGGCGTCGCAAAGAGTCGGACATGACTGAGTGACTAAACTGATACAATGTACATATATGTTAATAAAATATAGAATCCTCTTCTTGAGTTTATCTCATTATCATTATATAGTGTCTTTCTCTTTCTCTATGACCTTTGTTTTAAAGCTTATTTTCTCTGATATGAGTATTGCTATACCACCTTTCTAGTCATTTCTATTTGCATAAAATAGCCTTTTCTATCCTCTCAATTATATCTTTCACACTAAAGTGTGTCTCTTGTAGGCAACATATTGTAGATTCTTCTCTTATTATCCAATCTGCCACTCCATATTTTTTAATTGGGACATTTAGTCCACTGATGTTTGAAGTAATTATTGTTAAGCATATATTTATTGGGCTTCCCTGGTGGCTCAGTGGTAAAGAACCCAGCTGCCAGTGCAGGAGATGCGGGTTCGGTCTCTGTGTTGTGAATGTCCCCTAGAAAAGGAAACGGCAGCCCACTCCAGTACTCTTGCCTGGAAAATCCCATGGACAGAGGAGCCTGGTGGGCTATAGTCCCTGGGGTCGCCAAAGAGTAGACGGCTTAGCAACTGAACAACAACAACTCATTATTGTTACAGTCACTTTCACAAAAATTTTGGATTGTTTTTTAATCTATGTACTGGCTTATTTAAGTGATATTCAATTCCTTTATATATTTGCCTTTCCTTTTAATATTTGCCTTTCCTTTTATGATTTTCCATTTGCTATAGATTCTTATTTCTCTTCTGTCTAGACAAAACATTTCAATATTTTTTTTTAGGTTTGTTTTAGTATTGTTGTACTCTTTTTTAGATTTTGACTGTCTGAGAAATTCTTATATCTGATTCTGTTCTAAATGGTAATCTTGCTAGGTGGAGTATCTTAGGTTGCTGGTGGTTGTTTTTTTTTTTTCCCAGAAATTTGGACATATCTTGACACTGCCTTCTGGCCTGCAAAGTTTCTGTTCAGAAATCAACTGATAGCTTTATGGGGGTTCCCTTGTAATTGACTCTTTAATTATTGAAAATATAACACATTTACAGGAGACTTGGAAAATACAGAGAAAATTTACATATAGTTCCACTATATTTTACCATTTTTTTTTAAAGTAGATCAGTTCAGTTCAGTTGCTCAGTTATGTCTGACATTTTGTGACCCCCATGGACTGCAGCATGCCAGCTCCCTGTCCATCACCACCTCCCAAAGTTTACTTGAAATCATGTCCATTGAGTTGGTGATGCCATCCAACCATCTCATCCTCTGCCATCCCCTTCTCTTCCTGCCCTCAATCTTTCCCAGCATCAGAGACTTTTCAGATGAGTCAGTTCTTCGCATCAGGTGGCCCAAGGATTGGAGTTTCAGCTTCAACATCAGTCCTTCCAATGAACACCCAGGACTGATATCCTTTAGGATAGATGGTTGGATCTCCTTGCAGTCCAAGGGACTCTCAAGAGTCTTCTCCAACACCACAGTTCAAAAGCTTCAATTCTTTGGTGCTCAGCTTTCTTTATAGTCTAACTCTCACATCCATACATGACTACTGGAAAAACCATAGCCTTGACTAGATGGACCTTTGTTGGCAAAGTAATGTCTCTGTTTTTTAATATGCTGTCTAGGTTGGTCATAAATTTTCTTCTAAGGAATAAGTATCTTTTAATTTCATGGATGCAGTCAACATTTGCAGTGATTTTGGAGCCCCCCAAAATAAAATCTGCCACTGTTTCCATTGTTTTCCCATCTATTTGCCATGAAGTGATGGGACCAGATGCCATGATCTTAGTTTTCTGAGTGCTGAACTTTAAGCCAACTTTTTCACTCTCCTCTTTCACTTTCATCAAGAGGCTCTTTAAATAGATAAATTAAGATTATTAGTTGGAGTTTCAATATCAGGCTCTCAAAAATTAATAGAATGAATGTACAGAGAAGTAGAAGAATATAGTAGACCTGAAAAGCAATATGAACCAATTTGTCATAATTAAAATTTATACTATTTTCACACAACAGTAGAATACAAATTCAAGTTCCCATAGCCTTTAAACTAGGAGACACTGGAACATATCCAGAGACATAAGATCAGGTAGAGAAATTTCATGGTCTAAAGGTAACGAAATCATGCAAGATTCTGTTCTTATTAGTGTGGAATTTTGTTAAGAGATCAATGTCAAAACATATTTGAAAATAACCCACATGTTTTCAAGTGCAGTGTGATATTTACCAAAAAAAAAAAAGGATCTTTGATTTAGCTATTGAAAGTCTCAATAATGTTAGAAGACTGAAAAAATCCAGAGGGCAATTGCAGAGAAGAAAGCATTTAAATGAGAAATTAATATCACAGATACTTTAACTAATCCCATGTATTTGGAAATCAAATGTCTACTTTTAAATGAGGGATATATATGAGAAGCCATAACAAGGAAAATTAGAAAATATTTGTAGTAGAATAAAAATGAAAAGAGAATTTACCAGAATTTGTTGCATGCAGCTAAAGCTGCTCAATGCAATTAAATATAATGTGGAGTCTTTAATAAGGTATGAAAGCAAATAATGGACAATAGCATAAAATTTTGTGAGATTTGAACAAAATCTGTACTTCAGTTAATATACTGTGTTACATGTTAACTTTCTGTTTTTACAACATAGTATGTCTTTATATTCTCAAATTAGAATATCAAATTAGATTAGAAGTTTCAAGCCTGATTCATATTTTTTAATCACTAATAAACTTTCTAGACTTTTAGTAGTAATACTAGATGCCAAAATACATGGAACTATATAAAAATTTTGAGTGAATATAAATTAGAAATCTAGCATTCTATTCATACTAAGTCTAACAAGTGGAATAAAAATGTCATAAATTGTTTAGCTGGGCAAAAATTCTTAAGTTTTCTGAAATATATGTACTATGTATGTGTGTATACAAAAGCTTTTCTACTATGCTTGGTAGGCTTGAGAAAGAACATTTTAAAAAAGAGATGGAGAAATTTAAAAACATAAGCTAAATGAAATGGGAGCACAGAATATGAAATAGAAAAAAATGAAACAAACTAAATAAAAGATCCTTATATAGTCCAGTTGTTTTAAAACATGACTGCTCATTAGAAACCTATCTGGAGCCCTGGCAAAACAAAATAAATACCTGGGCATTTGTATTTTTCAAACACTTCTAAGATATTTCTGATATGCATCTGGATTTTTAAAAGTGATTACATATTTTTCTATTAAATGCTGGTTTTAGTGATATAGAATTCTATTATTTTCTGTTGGTCAATCATGATACAGTTATTGTATTAAATAAAAATCACAATAGTAGATGTTGATCAGTTTTTACAATCAATAGCCAAATCAAAAAAGATCATTACAGTTGCAAGCCATAGTGGAAACATGATTAACCTAACAATAGAAAATAATTACATACAATTTGGGGGGTGTTAAGTAGAATGATGTGGTAAGTGGAAGTACATCCATGCACATGTTTTCATTTGCCCAGCCAGTCTATATCTTTTGGTTGGTGCATTTAATCCATTTACATTTAAGGTAACTGATATGCATGATCCTATTACCATTTTCTTGTTTTGGATTTATTTTGTGTAGGTATTTTCCTTCTCTGTGTTTCCTGCTTAGAGAATTCCCTTTAGCATTTGTTGTAAAGCTGATTTGATGGTGCTGAATTCTGTTAACTTTTGCTGTCTGTGAAGCTTTTGATTTTTCTGTCAAATCTGAACAAGAGTCTTGCTAGGTAGAGTATTGTTGGTTATAGGTTCCTCTATTTCATCAGTTTAAATGTATCATGCCATTCCCTTCTGGTTTTTACAATTTCTGTTGAGAAATCAGCTGATAGCCTGATGGAAGTTCCCTTATATTTTATTTGTCATTTTTCCCTTGTTGCTTCTAATATTTTATCCTTAATTTTTGTCGGTTTGATTACTGTGTGTCTTGGTGTGTTCCTCATTGGGTTTATCCTTCCTGGGACTCTCTGTGCTTCCTGGACTTGGTTGACTATTTCCTTTCCCATGTTAGGGAAGTTTTCAGCTATTATCTCTTCAAATATTTTCTCTTTTCTCTCTCTCCTCCTTCTGGGATCCCTATAATGTGAATGTTGATGTGTTTAATGTTGTCCTAGAGGTCTCTCTTAGGCTTTATTCATTTATTGTTTTCATTCTTTTTCCTATATTCTGTTCTGTGGCAGTGATTTCCACCATTTTTTCTTCCAGGCCATTTATCCATTGTTCTATCTCAATTATTCTGCTATTGGTTCCTTTTAGTGAATTATTCATCTGTTTGTTTGTTCTTTAGTTCTTGTAGGTCTTTTGTAAACATTTCTTACATCTTCTCCATTGTTTCCCTGAGATCCTGGATCATCTTTACTCTCATTATTCTGAGTTATTTTTCTAGAAGTTTGCCTATGTCCATATCATTTAGTTATTTTCCTGGGGTTTTATCTTGTCCCTTCATCTGATACATAACTTTCTGCTTTTTCATCCTCATTAGCTCTCTGTAATGTGGTTTTATTTCTAGCTGTGGGATTGTGGTTCTTCTTGCTTATTCTCTCTTCCTTATGATGGAGTCTAAGCAGCTTTTGTAACATTCCTGATGGGAGGGACTGGTAGTAGGAAAGACTGGGTCTTCCTCTGGTGGGCAGGGCCTTACTCAATAAAGCTTTAATCGAATTATTTGCTGATGGGTGGAGTTGTGCTCTCTCCTGTTAGTTGTCTGGCTTAAGGTGACTCAACCCTGGGGTCTACAGGCTCTATGGTAGGGTTAGTGGTGACCTCCAAGAGGACTTCTTCCAAGGGGCCCCTTCTAGGACTGCTGCTGTCAGTGCCCTGATCCCTGTAGCAAGCCACTGCTGACCCATAGCTCCACAGGAGACCCTCCAACACCATCATTTAGGTCTGGTTCAGTCTTCTGTGGGGTCACTGCTTCTTTCCCCTGGGTCTTGGTGCATGCAAGACCTTGTTTGTGTCCTCCAAGAGTGGAGTCTATTTCCCCCAGTCCCATGGAAGTCCTATAGTCAAATTCTGCTGGCCTTCAAGGTCAGATTCCCTGGGAATCTCAGTCCCTTTGTTGGACCCCAGGCTAGGAAGCCTGATGTGCGGCTCAAAACCTTCACAACAGTGAATGAACTTCTTTGGTATTATTGTTCTCCAGTTTGTGGGTCACCTAGTTCAATTCAGCTCAGTCGCTCAGTTGTGTCCAACTCTTTGTGACCCCATGGACTGCAGCATGCCAGGCTTCCCTGTTCTTCACTGTCTTCTAGAGTTTGCTCAAACTCATGTCCATTGAGTCAGTGATGCTATCCAACCATCTCATCCTCTGTAATCCCCTTCTCCTCCTGCCTTCAATCTTTCCCAGCATCAAGGTCTTTTCCAATGAGTCAGTTCTTTGCATTAGGTGGCCAAAGTATTGGAGTTTCAGCTTCAGCATCAGTCCTTCCAATGCATATTCAGGACTGATTTCCTTTAGAATTGACAGTTGGGTCTCCTTGCAGTCCAAAGGACTTTGAAGAGTCTTCTCTAACACCACAGTTCAAAAGCATCAATTCTTCGGCACTCAGCTTTCTGGAAAAATCATAGCTTTGACTAGATCTACCTTTGTTGGCAAAGTAATGTCTCTGCTTTGCCTTTTTTTTTTTGATGGGTCGCCCAGCCAGCAGGTATGGGATTTGATTTTATTATGTTTGTGCCCCTCCTACCATCTTATTGTGGCTTCTTATTTGTCTTTGGTTATGGGGTGTCTCCTTTTTTTTTTTTTTTTTTTTGGTGGGTTCCAGTGTCCTCCTGTTGATGGTTCTTCAGCTGGTTTAAATTTTGGTGCTCTCTCTCAGATTAGTGCCTATCCTTTTGTTCTGCCATCTTGACCCAGAACCTGTAATTGACTCTTTGTTTTACTCTTCCTGTATACAGAATCCTCTCTTTATCTATTTATATATTGTCAGCTATGCTAGTTCTTCATTGTTGCTCTCAGTCTTCCTCTAGTTGGGGCAAGTGGGGGCTATTCTTAATTTTGGTGTGTGGGTTTCTTATTATAATGGATTCTCTCATTATGGACTATGGGCTCTAGGCACACAGGCTTCAGTAATTGCAGCCTATGGGCCCTAGAGTGTGCAGGCTCATTAGTTGTGGCCCTTGGGCTCTTGAGCACAGGCTCAGTAGCTGAGGCATGTAGGCTTAGTAGCCCCACCACATGTGGAGTCTTCCTGGACCAGGGATTGAACCTGTGTTCCCTGCATTGGCAGGCAGATTCTTTACCACTGAGCCACCAGGGAAGTCCCTCTCTATAACAGTTGACATTTTATTTATGGAATGTCTGCTGTTCCAGTTCATCTTGTTTGGGACCATCTTTGCTTCCTGTTCCTGGATATGTGTTTTCTTCTTCAGGTTTGGGAAGTTTTCAGCCATAATTCCTTTTTTGTTTTAATTGAAGTATAGTTGGTTTACAATGTTGTGTTTCTGCTGTACAGCAAAGTGATTTAGTTATGTATACATATATATTCTTTTTAAAGATACTTTCCATGATAGTGTATTAAAATATATTGAATATAGTTCCTTATGTTATCAGTAGGCCCTTGTAATTTACCTGCTTTATACATAATAGTGTGTTTGTGTTAATCCCAAACTCCTAATTTAAATCTCCTTCCATTCCCCTTTGATAACTGTAATTTTTTTTTCTATGTCTGTGAGTCTGTTTTGTAAATAAGTTCATTTATATTCTATTTTTGATCCCAAATTTAAGGCTAGGACATCTGTCCTGCTCTAGGACATACATGATCCCGAAGCCCAGCATGACCAACAGGGTCCCACCATGAGCATGCTGATAATGAACTACTATGGCAGACCCGTCCTCCATCCTGTGTGCACCCATAATTGCAGCACAGATGATAGTCTAGGGTGTCTCCACACAACCACACCAAGGCCTCTAGCTGAGTCTGTCCACTGAAGCATGGGTTTTGCTGCCTGCCCACTGAGCCCACTAGCAGGAATGCCTCATGAGCTGGGAAATGCAGTGACATGGCAGGGACCGTCTGTGCCAGTCCCTCAGTACACTGCCTGGCAGCTCCCATACCCTCTAAGCCACTCTATCTTCCTGTATGTTCCAGCAGACCTCTGAGCCAGCGGAGGATCCCAGGTTGAGGGACCCTTTCCTCTTTCACAGCTCCCTGCAAGAGGTACAGGTTTCAGCCTGATCCCTTCTTTTATTTTTCTTTCCTTTCGTCTTACATGTTACATAGGGAACTTTCTTGCAGCTTTGGTTGTATAAGCACTCTTCTGCCAGTTTTCAGTTGGTATTTTGAGATTTGTTCCACATGTGATGAGTTTTTGATGTGTCTCTAGAGGGAAGTGGGTTCCATGTCTTTCTACTCTGCCATCTTGATCTCCTTCTCCCCATTCTAACTGAATTTTGAGTCTTAGTACTGGTTTGTAGTGGGCATCCTTGCATACCATTGTTCTGGACTCTCAACCGCTGGACCACCAAGGAAGTTCTTCCTTTTAACTTGTTAATCAGAGTATTTTGTCTGTCTGCTTGTTCCCATGTATTCTGGAAGGATAATGCCCTCTGCACTCTATTTCCACAAAAAAGACTTGGAAAATTATGTACAGTACAAAGACTTGCCTATCCTTTAGAGGAGCACTGATGCTAGTGATTAAGGTAATATAATTTTCACCCCTGAACTAGATAGCTATATTCTTCCAAGTTGACGTGCACCCTAAGGTCACATTTAAGATACTTGTGGATTGAGCAGGTAGCAGAAAAATAGCCAAAAGACTAGATTCAGGAGTAAAGAAAAGGAAGTGTGTGAATTAATGGGTATATCCCATCTTGAAAATTAATTACAGAAATTTCATACTATTTTAGATGACTTCTCAGGACATAAATTGCTTTTCTCAGTCCAAGATAACAAGAAGCTGAATCCTAAAATTATCTCCATGCCTTGGGTTAGCTAACACCTGGCATCACCACCAAGTTCTGGCCAGACTACCCTAAAAAGCCTCGAAGGTAAATTCACTTTGGAAAGTGCTGGCTGACCTGCTTTTTAAAGTAAAGATTCTTTTCAGTCTGTGCACTGAATCCTAAAGAACTGTAACATCATGAGCAGATGTGAATGAACCAGTGGAACCTTACAACTTTGGGTGAAGCCAGAAATTGTACTGAACTTAATTTCCTTAGGAGAGGAAAAATAATTCTATGGTAAACAGAACCATTTTGACTATACAACATAACTAGAAAAATAATGGATTCCTTATTTTCAGAAAATGTATTAAAATATGTAACTAATTTTTTTAGAAATGTTGGTGATGGTTTAGTCGCTAAGTCATGTCCAACTCTTGTGAGCCCATGGACTGTAGCCTGCCAGGCTCCTCTGTCCATGGGATTCTCCAGGCAAGAATACTGGAGTGGGTTGCCATTTCCTTCTCCAGAGAATATTTCTGACCCAGGGATTGAACCCTGATCTCCTGCATTGCAGGTGATTCTTTACTGACTTAGCTATGATGGAAATCCAAGCAAATCTGATGCATGCACACACACTACTTGGTTTACAACTTCTTATTGTCTAAATCTGTCTGTGTGTTTTTCAAAAACCATTATGTCCCAGTGGAAGACATCCTTGATCAATTTTAACATTCACTGATTTTTTTTTAAGGTGAGATCAATCTAAATAATCTCTCTAACATACATACAACAGAGATTGTGAATAATTTGCTGAGCTGACCCCAAGGGTTCTACTCAAGCAAACTTTGTACTTGAGGTATTATGAGGACTTTAGGGCAGTGCTTGGGAGAGCTTCAAGGTTAAACAAGACCTTGAAGAAAGGAAGTGGTACTTTAAAAATTATATCATTGGATAAATTTTATATGTTGTAATGAAGTTTGAGTCATTTTCCCCCCAATTTTTTGTTTTCCTGGGTTTAGTTTGTTGGAGAAGGCAATGGCACCCCACTCCAGCACTCTTGCCTGGAAAATCCCATGGACAGAGGAGCCTGATGGGCCGCAGTCCATGAGGTCACTAAGGGTCTGACACGACTGAGCGACTTCACTTTCACTTTTCACTTTCATGCACTGGAGAAGGAAATGGCAGCCCACTCCAGTGTTCTTGCCTGGAGTCCCAGGGACGGGGAGCTTCATGGGCTGCTGTCTCTGGGGTCACACAGAGTCGGACATGACTGAATCGACTCAGTAGCAGTAGCAGCAGTTTGGGTTTTTTTTTTTTTTTGTCAATTATCTGTTTCTGTGTTTGGGAATGGTCTGTCATATGAATCTTGGATCTTGGGTAGAGCATGTGTGAGTCAGATTAAGTGAAATATGTCATAACAGGCTTCCCCATATCATAGTGGCTTAAAGTCTAATTCGTGCTAGTGCTGCATACACGTCATAGGTTGGCTATAGCTTTGTCTTCGTCACCTTCTCTTCGTATACCCAGGTTGATGGAGCAGTGCCGGTCTAGAATATTGATGTTCTTGCTATTTTTAATTGAAGTATAATGGCTTCCCTGGTGGCTCTGCCTGCCAATGCAGGAGGAACGAATTTGATCCCTGGGTTGAAAAGACCCCCTGGGAAAGGAAATGGCAAGCCACTCCGGTATTTTTGCCTGGGAAATCCCTGGGACAGAGGAACCTGGCAGGCCGCAGTCCATGGGGTCCCAAAAGAGTCAAACACAATTTAATGACTAAACAACAACAATATAGTTGCTGTACCATATTGAAGTTATAGGTATATAAAATAATGATTGACAATTTTAAATGCTATACTCCACTTACAGTTATTATAATATAATGACTATATTCCCTGTTATAGAGTATATCTTTATAACTTGTTTTATACATGTGAGTTTGTACCTCTTAAGGCTCTGTGCCTAAATTGCCCCCTCCCTCCTTTTCAGTCCCTACTGGTGACCACTAGTGTATTTTCTGTATCTGTGAGTCTACTTTTTTTGTTATATTCACCAGTTTGTTATAGTTTTATATTTTGCATATAAGTGATATCATGCAGTATTTGTCTTTCTCCAACTTACTTTGTGTAATATCCTCCAAATCCTTCACGTTGTGGCAAATGGTAAATTTTCATTATTTTTATGACTGAGTGGTATTCCACTGTGTGTGTCTGTGTGTATCATCTTTTTTAACCATTCATCTGTTGATGGATGATTACGTTGCTTCCTTCTTTCATGGCTGTTGTAAATAATGCTGCCATGAACATTGGAGTGTATGTATCTTTTTGAGTCAGTGTTTCTGTATTTCTTGGATAGCTAACCAAAAGTGGAAATACTGGGCTATATGATAGGGTATTGTTTTATTTATTTATTTATTTATTTTTAAAACTCCATATTATTTTGCACAGTGACTGCCCCACTTACTTCCGTACCAACAATGTATGAATGTTCCCTCTGTTGTTGTTGTTAGTTTTATTTTTATTTTATATTGGAGAATACTGATATACTTGTATTAGTTTCAGGTGTACAGCAGTGATTTAATTGTCTGTTTGCATATATCCATTCCTTTTCAGAATCTTTTCACATATAGGTTATTACAAAATGTTGCCTATAGTTCCCTGTGCTAGACAGTAGGTCTCATTGATTATCTGTTTCATATATAGTAGTGTGTATATGTTAATCCCAAACTCCCTGCCTTTCCCCTTTGGTAACTAAGTTTCTTCTTGAAGTCTGTGACTCTGTTCAGTTCAGTTCAGTTCAGTCACTCAGTTATATCTGACTCTTTGCGACCCTATGAACCATAGCATGCCAGGCCTCCCTGTCCATCACCAACTCCCAGAGTCCACCCAAACTCATGCCCATTGAGTCGGTGATGCCATCCAACCATCTCATCCTCTGTCGTCCCCTTCCTCTCCTGCCCTCAGTCTTTCCCAGCATCGGGGTCTTTTCAAATGAGTCAGCTCTTCACATCAGGTGGCCAAAGTATTGCAGTTTCAGCTTCAACATCAGTCCTTCCAGTCAATACTCAGGACTGATCTCCTTTAGGATGGACTGGTTGGATCTCCCTGCAGTCCGAGGGACTTACTATTTTGTAATTAAGTTCCTTTGTATCTTTTTTTTTTTTAGATTCTACATGTAAGTGATATCATATAATATTTATCTTTGTCTGACTTCACTTAGTGTGATGATCTCTAGGTTCATCCAAGTTGCTGCAAATGGTATTATTTCATTCATTTTATATGGCTGAGTAACATTCCATTGTATATAGGTACCGCATATTTACCCATTCTTCTGTCAATGGAGATTTAGGACATTGACTATTGTTAATAGTGCTATAGTAAACATTGGGGTATGTGTCTCTTTTCTAATTATGTTTATTTTCTAGATATATGTATAGGAATGGGATTCCTGGGTCATATGGTAGCTCTCTTCAGTTATTTAAGAAACCCCCGTACTGTTCTCCATAGTGGATGTACCAATTTACATTTCTGCCAACATTGTGGGAGGGTTCCCTTTAATCCACATACTCTTCAGCATTTACTATTTGTGGACATTTTTAAGATGATCATTCTGACTGGTGTGAAATGATACTTAATTTTAGCTTTGAATTGCACTTATCTAATGATTAGGGATGTTGAGGATCTTTTCATGTGCTTTTTGGCCATCTATATGTCTTCTTTGGAGAAATGTCTATTTAGACTTGCCAGTTTTTTGATTAGGTTGTTTGTTTGTTTGTTCTTTGACATGGAACTGCATGAGCTGTTTGTATATTTTGAAGATAAATCACCTACTGTTTGCTTCATTTGCAAATAGTTTCTCTCATGTGGGTTGTCTTTCAGTTTTGTTTGTGGTTTCTTTGCTGTGTACAAGTGTTTAAGTTTAATTAGATCCCATTTGTTTATTTTTGTTTTATTTTCATTACTCTAAGAGGTAGATTCAAAAAAATATTGCTGTGATTTATGTCAAAAATTTTTTGCCTTTGTTTGCTTCTAAGAATTTTATAATAACTGGCTTTACATTTTAGGTCTTTAATCTGCTTGAAATTTATTTTTGTGTCTTATACTAGGAAATGTTCTAATTTCATTCTTTTACATGTAGCTGTCCAGTTTTCCCAGCACCCCTTAATGAATGAAGCATCTATCTTTTCTACAATGTATATTCTTGCCTGCTTTGTCAAAGATAAGATGACTGTAGGTGCATGGGTTTATTTCTGACTTTCTATCCTGCGTCATTGATCTATATTTCTGTTTTTGTACCAGTTCCCTACTGTCTTGATTACTATAGCTTTGTAGTGTATATAGTCTGAAGTTAGGGAGCTTGAGTCCTCCAGCTCTATTTTTCTTTCTTAAGATTGCTTTGACTACTCAGCGTCTTTTATGTTTCCATGCAAATTTAAAATTTTTTCTTCTGTTTTTTGTGAAAAATGCCATTGGTACTTTGATGGGGATTGCATTGACTCTGTAGATTGCTTTGGGTAGTATGGATATTTTGATTCTATCTATCCAAGAACATGTGTTTTCCCGTTTGTTTCAATTTCGATTTTTTTCATCAGTGTCTTAAAGTTTTCAGAGAATGGATCTTTTGCCTCCTTAGGTATGTTTGTTCCTAGGCATTTTACTCTTTTTAAAAATGTATTTATTTTTAATACAGTATTGTGTTGGTTTCTACCAAACATCGACATGAATCAGCCATAGGTTTACCCATCTCCTTTTCCACTTGAACATCCCTCTCACCTCCCTTCCCATCCCACCCCTCTAGGTTGTTACCAAGCCCTGGTTTGAGTTCCCTGAGTCATACAGCAAATTGCCATTGGCTATGTATTTTACATATGATAATGTATATTTCCATGTTACTCTCTCCATACCTCCTACACTCTCCTTCCTCCGTCCAGCCCTGTCCATAAGTCTGTTCTCAATGTCTGTGTCTCCATTGCTCCTCTGCAAATAGGTCCATCAGTACCATCTTTCTAGACTCCATATGGATGCCTTCAGTTCAGTTCAGTTGCTCAGTTGCTCAACACTTTGCAACTCCATGAATCGCAGCACGCCAGGCTTCCCTGTCCATCACCAACTCCTGGAGTTTACTCAAACACATCCATCGAGTCGGTGATGCCATCCAGCCATCTCATCTTCTGTTGTCCCCTTCTCCTGCCCCCAATCCCTCCCAGCATCAGAGTATTTTCCAATGAGTCAACTCTTCGCATGAGGTGGCCAAAGTACTGGAGTTTCAGCTTTAGCATCATTCCTTCCAAAGAAATCCCAGGGCTCATCTCCTTGAGAATGGACTGGTTGGACCACCTTGCAGTCCAAGGGACTCTCAAGAGTCTTCTCCAACACCACACTTCAAAAGCACGAATTCTTCAGCACTCAGCTTTCTTCACAGTCCAACTCTCACATCCGTACATGACTACTGGAAAAACCATAGCCTTGACTAGACGGACCTTTGTTGGCAAAGTAATGTCTCTGCTTTTGAATATGCTATCTAGGTTGGTCATAACTTTTCTTCCAAGGAGTAAGTGTCTTTTAATTTCATGGCTGCAATCACCATCTGCAGTGATTTTGGAGCCCCCCAAAATAAAGTCTGACACTGTTTCCCCATCTATTTCCCATGAAGTGATGGGACTGGATGCCATGATCTTCGTTTTCTGAATGTTGAGCTTTAAGCCAAAATTTTCACTCTCCTCTCTCAGTTTCATCAAGAGGCTCTTTAGTTCCTCTTCACTTTCTGCCATAAGGGTGGTGTCATCTGCATATCTGAGGTTATTGATATTTCTCCCGGCAATCTTGATTCCAGGGTATGCTTCTTCCAGCCCAGCGTTTCTCATGATGTACTCTGCATATAAGTTAAATAAGCAGGGTGACAATACACAGCCTTGACGTCCTCCTTTTCCTATTTGGAACCAGTCTGTTGTTCCATGTCCAGTTCTAACTGTTGCTTCCTGACCTTGCATACAGGTTTCTCAAGAGGCAGGTCAGGTGGTCTGGTATTCCCCTCTCTTTCAGAATTTTCCACAGTTTATTGTGATGCACATAGTCAAAGGCTTTGGCATAGTCAATAAAGCGGAAATAGATGTTTTTCTGGAACTCTCTTGCTTTCTCTATGATCCAGCGGATGTTGGCAATTTGATCTCTGGTTCCTCTGCCTTTTCTAAATCCAGCTTGTACATCTGGAATTTCTTCGTTCATGTATTGCTGAAGCCTGTCTTGGAGAATTTTGAGCATTACTTATTACTTTACTAGTGTGTGAGATAAACACAATTGTGTGGTATTTGAACATTCTTTGGCATTGCACTTTTTGCAGATTGGAAAGAAAACTGACCTTTTCCAGTCCCATGGCCCCTGCTGGGTTTTCCAGATTTGCTAATAGCATTATCTTTTAGGATTTTAAATAGCTAAGCTGGAATTTCATCACCTCCACTAGCTTTGTTGGTAGTAATGCTTTCTAAGGCCCACTGGACTTCACACTCCAGGATGTTTGGCTATAGGTGAGTGGCCATGCCATCATGGTTTTCCTGGTCAATAATATCTTTTAAAATAGTTCTTCTGTGTATTTTTTCCACCTCCTCTTAATCTCTTCCGCCTCTGTTGTATCCTTGCCGTTTCTGTCCTTTATCATGCCCATCCTTCCATGAAATGTCTGTTTGATATCTCCAGTTTTCTTAAGGAGATCTCTAGTCTTTCCCATTCTATTGTTTTCCTCTACTTCTTGGCATTGTTCATTGAAGAAAGCCTTCTTATCTCTCCTTGCTTTTCTCTGGAACTCTGCATTCATTTGGGTACATCTTGCCCTTTCTCCCTTGCCTTTCACATCTTTTCTTTTCTCAGCTATTTGTAAGGCCTCCTCAGACAACCACTCTGCATTCTTGTATTTCTTTTTCTTTGGGATGGTTTTGATCACTACCTCCTGTAGAATGTTATGAACCTCTGTCCATAGTTCTTCAGGCACTCTGTATACCAAATCCAATCCTTTGTATTTGCCACTTCCACTGTATAATCATAAGGTATTTAATTAAGATCATACCTGAATAACCTAGTGATTGTACCCAGTTTCCTTAGTTTAAGCCTGAATTTTTCAACTAGGAGCTGCTGAGGTTAGCCACAGTTGGTTCCCAGTTTTGTTTTTGCTGACTGTATCGAGCTTCTGCATCTTTGACTGCAAAAAATATAATCAATCTAATTTTGGTATTAACCATTTGGTGAGGTCCATATGTAGAGTTGTCTCTTGTGTTGTTGGAAAAGGGTGTTTGTTATGACCAGTGCATTCTCTTGGCAAACAGAGTTGGCAAAACCCTGTTAGCCTTTGCCCTGCTTCATTTTTGTACTCTAAGGCCAAACTTGCCTGTTACTCCAGGTATCTTTTAACTTCCTACCTTTGCATTCTAGTCCCATATGATGAAAAGGACATCTTTTGGGGGGGTTAGTTATAGAAGGTTTTATAGGTCTTCATAGAACCATTCAATTTCAACTTCTCTGGCATCAGTGGTTGGGGCATAGACTTGGATTACTGTGATGTTGAATGGTTTGACTTGGAGAACTGAGACCACTCTGTCATTTTTGCAACACACCAGTACTGCATTTTGGACTCTTTTGTTGATTATGAGCATTGCTTCATTTCTTCTATGGGATTCTTGCCCACAGTAGTAGATACAATGAAAAGTGAAAGTCACTCAGTCATGTCCGACTCTTTGCAACCCCATGGAAAAGTCCATGGAATTCTCCAAGTCAGAATACTGGAGTGGATAGCTGATTCCTTCTCCAGGGAATCTTCCCAACCCAGGGATCAAACCCAGGTATCCCGTATTGGAGGCGGATTCTTTACTAGCTGAGCCACCAGGGAAGCCCAAGATTACTGGATTGGGTAGCCTATCCCTTCTCCAGGAGATCTTCCTGATCCAGGAATTGAACTGGGGTCTCCTGCATTGCTGATGGATTCTTTACCAGCTGAGCTACCAGGGAATTCCAGTAGATAACAGTGGTCATCTGAATTAAATTTGCCCGTTTCCATCCATTTTAGTTTACTTATTCCTAAAATGTCGATGTTTACTCTTGTCATAACCTGCTTGACCATGTAAAATTTACCTTGATTCATGGACCTAACACTCCAGATTCCTATGCAATATTATTCTTTATAGCATCGGACTTTACTTTCACCACTAGACACAACCGCAACTGGGCATTGTTTCTGCTTTGGCCCAGCCACTTCATTCTTTCTGGTGCTATTAGTAATTGCCCTCTGCTCTTGGCCAGTAGCACATTGGACATCTTCTAACCTGCTGGGCTCATCTTTCAGAGTCATATCTTTTTCCCTTTTTATACTGTTCTTGGGGTTCCCACAGCAAGGATACTGGAGTGGTTTGCCATTCCCTCCTCCAGTGGACCACATTTTGTCAGAAGTCTTTACTGTGACCCATCAGTCTTGGGTGGCCCTACAGAGCATGGCTTATAAGCCATGAGCTATAGTTCATTGAGTTACACAGCCCCTTCACCACAACCAAGTCACTGATCTATGCAGGGAATTTTGCTGTGCAACAGATTTTAAGCTTAATTAGGTCACATTTGTTCATTTTTGTTATTATTTTCATTTCTCTAAGATGTGTGTAAAAAGGATCTTGTATGATTTATATCTAAGAATGTCCTGCCTATGTTTTCCTCTAAGAGTTTTATAGAGTCCAGCCTTATCTTTATTTTTTTTCAGCCTTATTTTTAGATCTTTAATGCATTTTGAGTTTATTTTGTGTATGGGATTAGGAAGTGTTCCAATTTCATTCTTTTACATTTAGCTGTCTAGTTTTCTCAGTGCTAGTTATTGAAGAAAAGACTGTCTTTTCCACATTGTATATTCTTGCCTTCTTCATCAAAGATAAGGTGACCATAGGTGTATGGACTTATATCTGGGCTTTCTATTCTGTTTCATTGATCTGCATTTCTGTTTTTGTGCCAGTATCCTACTGTCTTGATTACTGTAGCTTAGTAATATAGTCAGAAGTCAGGGAGCTTGATTCCTCTGGCTCCATTTTTCTTTTTTAAGATTGTTTTGACTATTCAGGGTCTTTTGCGTTTCCATACAAATTAAAAAATTTTTATTCTATTTCTGTGAAAAATGCCATTGGTACTTTGATGAGGATTGCAGTGAATCTGTAGATTGCCTTGGGTAGCATAGTCATTTTGACAATATTGATTTTTAATATGCAAGAATATATATTTTTTCAAGTTTCATTTTATTTCATCAGCGTCTTATAGTTTTCAGAGTACAGTACAGTTTTTTGTCTCCTTACATAGGTTTATTCCTAGGCATTTTACTCTTTTTGATTTGATGATTAATGGAATTGTTCCTTAATTACTCTTTCTTATTTTTCATTGTTAGTGTATGGAAATGCAAGAGATTTCTGTGTTGTTGTTCAGTTGCTCAGACTCTTTGTGACCCCATGGATTACAGCATCCCAGGCTTCACTGTCCTTCAGTATCTTCCAGAGTTTGCTCAAACTCATGTCTATTGAGTTGGCGATACCCATCTGACCATCTCCTCCTCTGTCAGTCCCTTTTTCTCCTGTCCTCAGTTGCTCCCCACATCAGGGTTGTTTTCAATGAATTGCCTCTTCTCATCAGATGGCCAAAGTATTGGAGCTTCAGCTTCAACATCAGTCCTTCCAATGAATATTTAGGACTGATTTCCTTTAACATTGACTAGTTTTGAGAGTCCCTTGGACAGCAAAGAGATCAGAGTCTTCTCCAGCACCACAGTTTGAAAGCATCAACTTTTTGGTTCTCAGTCTTCTTTATGGTTCAACTCTTATATCTGTACAAAACTACTGGAAAAAAAATCATAGTTTTGACTAGAAAAACCTTTGCGGCAAAGTGATATGTCTCTGCTTTTGAATTTTCTTCCAAGGAGCAGGCATCTTTTAATTTCACGGCTGCAGTCACTGTCCACAGAGATTTTGGAGCCCCCAAAAATATAGTCTGTCACTATTTCCATTTTTCCCCCACCTCATTGGCATGAAGTGATGGGACTGGATGCCATGATCTTAATTTTATGAATGTTGAGTTTTAAGCCAGCCTTTTCACTCTCCTCTTTCACCTTCATCAAGAGGCTCTCTAGTTCCTCTTCACTTTCTTCAATTAGGGTGGTGTCATCTGCATATCTGAGGTTATTGATATTTGTCCCGGCAATCTTGATTCCAGCTTGTGCTTCTTCCAGTCCAGTGTTTCTCATAATGTACTCTGCATATAAGTTAAATAAGCAGGGTGACAATATACAGCCTCGATGTACTCCTTTTCCTATTTGGAACCAGTCTGTTGTTCCGTGTCCAGTTCTAACTGTTGCTTCCTGATCTGCATATAGGTTTCTCAAGAGGCAGGTCAGGTGGTCTGGTATTCACATCTCTTGAATTTTCCCAGTTTGTTGTGATCCACACTGTCAAAGGTTCTAGTATAGTCAGTAAAGCAGAGGTAGATATTTTTCTGGAATTTCCTTGCTTTTTCTATGATCCTACGTGCATGTATGATCCTACGTGCATTTGCGAATCCATGGACTGTACAGCCTGCCAGACTTCTCTGTCCATGGAATTTTCCAGGCAAGAATACTGGAGTGGGTTGCCATTTCCTATTCTATCTATAATCCAACAGATGTTGGCAATTTGATCTCTGGTTCCTCTGCCTTTTCT